>CM033725.1:56551834-56814590 GCA_019671005.1 Hibiscus mutabilis
GCGCTTTAGACGAGTGATGGAGGGCCGTGATTGGGTGTGCGCCTTGATGGGTATGATCGTCTTTTCGCATCCTGACGGGTACTAAAGGACCGTCCTCATCGTCTTCCTGATCGTCATCGAAAGCAAAGGCGTAATCGTCGAACTTGCGTTTAGAAGAGAGGCGGTGGTGATCGTAGCCGTTGGGGAGTTGATCAACGGCGGTGGATTGGGAAAGAGACATTGGACGGCGGAAACCCCCAGCCTGCTACGGTGGGGGAGAACACATAGAGGAGAAATATATATATATATATAATACCAAAAAAAAATCAGAAAATCAAAACCCTTGGAAGCAACAAAAAGAGATGAAAAATGGAAAAACTGAAAAACCCTTAACGGGTATGTGAAGAGAGTGAAAGGGAAAGGAATTGAAAGCCCATGCTCGTCTCCTTCGTCTCGCCTATAACACTTCGCTAACACACAGCCGTCATCACCTAAGCTGCAGAGCTGTACTTTTACGCTATTCTTATTATTTAATTCCTTTTTTTTCTCCAACCCAATAAGTTATTTAAGTCGAATAGATAATAATATTGAATGAAATTCGAATTAAAATAATTTTATTTGTAACATATATTTTATTAATTGGTTAAAAAAATATGATCATATGTTATTTTATAATCGATGAATATTTTTGTCTATTCTCTAAATTTACTAAAATTGATTAGATAAATTCTCACTTAATTATAGTTCTAATAATAAATGAGTTATTTTTTTCTAAAAATTACAAATATATTACTTAAGTAACTATTCGTTAAATATTAGATTAAATAATGATAATAATTTGATATAATAATAATTTTAAGGTTTAATGCACTTTTTCCTTTATATTTTACATGTTTTCTCAATTTGTTTATGACCACTTTTGTACTCTAACTTTTTAATCCTACCTGTATTACCCTTATTGTATAAAAAAATATTTTTACCAATCAAAACGTGTTATGTTATTTTATTTTTAATTATAAAATAAAATAAATATATTAAAATATTTATTAATTTAATTATATTTTTCAAAGTTCCCAAAACACCCCATCTTCATCCTCTCGTCATCTCCATCCTCAATTATAAACCAGAAAACCCCACAATAACTTCTCAATCTTTTAGTTTTAACTTCTCAATCAGACCTCTCTGATGCCGGTGCCGATACAAACGCCGTTGATGACCTTAATTTACTCTGAGATACACATTTAAAGGATATTTTTTTATACAAGACAATACTTGGATCTCTTCCCCTGCTCTGTTTTTTTTTTTTTGACAGAATATTCCTTATGGGTCAAGACAGTTTCGCTCCCCAAAAGAGACCTTCCATCGGCGGTGCCTTACCCACCAACAACAACGCCGCTGCAGTTGGCGGAAGAGCCCGTTTGTTAGCCGGAATGCCGCGTGAGAGGCAGCCACAAGACCTTCAACAACATTAAAATCCCAATCCTTTGCGACTTTGTGACCATACTCGTTCTACGGGTCACGATCGGCGTTGGCAATTTGGGAAGCTCCGAATCAGAAGCTGTTAATCAAAACCAAATCGAAGAAACCAACCGGATTCTTGCTGAGATCCGTTCTGATTCGGACCCTAACGATCCAGACGAACCACTTAAAGCTGAGATCAACACTAATGTCACTTACACCCTCGTACCCAAAATATTAGACTGGGATCAGCAGCGTAAAGTTTGGCTTTCAAAAAACCCTGAATTCCCTACTTAGGATTGCTTTGAATACGGGGAGTTTTCTGCTTAGGATTTGGAATTTTCTTATTGTGGGGGTTTTTTTGGTATAAAATTGAGGAAGAAGATGATGAGAGAACGAAGATGGAGAGTTTTGGGTATTTTGAAAAATATAATTAAATTAATAAATATTTTAATATATATATTTTATTTTTTATTTTAAAATTTAAAAATAAAGAAAGAAAATAACGTGACGCGTGGTATGAGTAATATGAATAACAATAAAAATATTAAAGGACAAAAGTGGTCAAAATAAACTTTAAGATCAAATTAAGAAAACAAACAAAATTTAGAAAGAAAAAATGCATTAAGCCTAATTTTAATCATCAAAATTTATATCTCGTGTTAATTGGCTCTAATACAAAATAGTAATTTAATAATTTTAACCTCCTATTGTAGTAGTGTCAAATTAATCTCCAATGTTTGAGTAGATGATAACTCTGACCCTAATTTTTTTACAATATTA
This sequence comes from Hibiscus mutabilis, assembly GCA_019671005.1. Lineage (NCBI taxonomy): Eukaryota > Viridiplantae > Streptophyta > Magnoliopsida > Malvales > Malvaceae > Hibiscus > Hibiscus mutabilis. The sequence goes on from CM033725.1 coordinate 56,554,055, forward strand.
TAACTTTAATGTATTAAATTATTTTAAACTATAATCAAATTAATAAAATATAAATTTTTGTCAAATAAATTTTTATTATACTAGACTTATATTAAATTTATATTTTGATTCTAACAATAATCGGCATGTTTATAACAAATTTTTAATTAAATGGTTTTTTAAAACTTTTAAAGAAAGCAACCCATTTATAATTAAGTTTAATTTTAATATGCATGCTATGTAAAAATTATTTTTATATAAGTCTAAATATTTATATTATAAATTTAAATTTTAAATTACTAAATTTAAGCCCTAAAAATTAAATCACAAATTTTAAATTATATACCATAAATTTTAAATATTAAATTTAAATTCTAAATACTACAACTTTAAATCTTAAATTAAACCTTAATTCTTACCATTAAAAAACTTGTATAAACTTTACACAATTTATGTACGGAAGTTTTTCTCTTTGTTATTAAACACATCTTATATGTATTTTATTCCATGTATTACTGGGGATTATCTGGTGCCAGCAGTCGCACCAAGTTTTATGTGTGCTCACTTTTTGACGCTCGCAGTATGGTGGTGGCAAGGAGTGTGATTTCCGGCGTGGTCCATGTAAAAGAGACGAATTTGGGGTGATAAAAGATAAAAACATTATCTCAAGTAATCTGAAATTCGAAAATCTAAATCAAATATGAGTCGTCACAGCAGCGTTTCGACCTCTAAGCAGTCTACTCGAATAAAACGAACAATTTTTTCTTCTCTAACTATTAGAGAGGATTTTTGAAAAAGCATATGTTGGCTTCTAGACATTATGCCTTTATATAGCATTTAAAAACCTAATTCTAATTAAATTCGGATTCTTTAAATATACAATATATTTAACCGAAATAAAATTAAATATGTAGAATCTGATTCTACTTTAATTAGGTTTCTTTTAGATATATATATATTAATAGTATTTGATAATTACAATAACTTACAAATATATATATATATATATAAATGAAATTATCCATAATTACAATAATTATAACAATTTTGGGTTCTCACTAATTACGTGTACAACAAGTTTGTACACATGCTATCTAGTTGATATTTGTTCGTTTCAATCATAGGGTGTGACCCTTGTAGGTTCATGTAACGTTAACAGTAATATCCAGAACACTTCTAATATTACAAGCAATGAGTGGCATCTAGCAATACATCATTGCTACCTAAGTTACATGAAATCGTGGTTCGATTTAACATTTTTCCGTGATTAACTTCTTTTATGTATTTCATCATTTTGTCCTTATATCTAGATCGGATACAAGTCATGAATTAGTCACACTTGTATAGTCCATCTAATGTTTCTTGACATCTTGAGTAGACTATTATAAACGAATAACTATGATATCCCATATCAATTTATTAGAGCATGGCCATGCATTTTTTAGTTTCACTCAATCAAGTGGCCTATGATATTATTCCTATTATGTAGGAGGAACAAATCCTATCTTAATCAACCATATTTTGCTACATGGATTGTGACATATCCAATATCAGTCTTTATAGTGTAGTCAGTTACGACACACGTTTAACGTATCAAAATATGTCACTCGCGATGTTGAAATAATAATGATCTCAAGTCTGAGGATCATACATGTAGTTATCACCATGAGCAATGTTGTGACTGTCACATAATAATCCAAGAAACATGCTCATAGCGGGTCAGTCTAGTATGTCGTTGCCTAACACATATTTATGTATTGATTTTGACATCTCTATGTCAATGACAACACTTTGTTATCAATCAACTACATATTAGTCTTAATACATTATTGTTGTCAAAGCCCACAATAATTCTTGACTAAGGACATTCAAGAATAACTATATTATTCTAAGGACTTTATTATAATTCAGTTTATTTATAGATACACAGAATAAGACTGAAATAATAATAATGGCTTCTTATTAATAAACAAGATAAAATAAGTATGTCTTTTACAACCATCTCATAATTGGTCTTTGGGCATACTCCAATAGCCACGTAGGCGTATCGATACGAGTTAACTAATTTTTAAAATCGCGCGTTCTCAATAACTAACAAGGCAATATTCGAATAATAAATAAAAAGATTGGAAAAATCTTAACACCCCGTATCGATGTTGTGGTAGCCGTATCGGTACGTTGTTCTTTAAATCTTAAACCCAGTATGAAAGCCGTATCGAAATGGATAACACCATATAGAAACGGATGGTACCGTATCAAAACGACTGAGTAAAAACCTTAGCCCATATGAAGGCCGTATCGAAACAGGCTTACCTGTATCGAAACAGATTCTTACAGTGGCCATTTAAGTTAAGCTCATACCGAAACACTCGAGGGCGTATCGATACGGCTGGGCGCAAAAGTTGAATTTGGCTTTAAAAATATTTAGAAAAATTTATGGGGTTTAAGTTTTTGACTTTGAATAATTTTGTACTTGAAAAATACTTGTCAATTGTGAGTCTTTGAGATACTTAAAAATTTATTTTCTTTTACAAATAGGTCATTAAAATTTTGTTATATCAAAAATCAAACATCGGTTTTACATAAATAAAGGGCAGAAGGATTTAAATGGTAAATAACATATTCTCAAAACCAGGTATAAAAGTGAAATGAAAACAAAAAAAAAACAATTGATATAAGTTTTAAAAAAAACAAGGAGATTCACTCTCACTCACTCTCTCATTTCTCATAAGCCGGTGAGATCACCGCCGTACTCCACCACGTCAGCCGCCACTTGCCGACGGTTGACGAACCAAGAGTCGTCGCTACACAACTCATTTTTCCTCTCTAATTTCAAATTCGGCCACCGATTTCTCCAAAAATCAAACGAACCCCCTAGATCTAAAAAACAAATCGAAACCCCTCACTTTTAACCCAAACTTGAAACCCTAGATGGAAAAGGGGAAGAGAAAGAGACGAGACACTATGAGGCCATTCATTGGTGACCCCATCCTCAACCGTAAAACGACGACGAGCTCGGACGGAAACGGTACAACCCTTTTCTTTTTGTTTTTCAGATTCGAAATAAAGAAGATATAAAGAAAGAAAGACACCTCTAAAAAAGCTTATTTTTTGTACTGATATCGAAATCCCCCTTACAATGATTTTGGTTCGGGCTTTTATAGCCGAATTTACATGAAATTAGGTTAAAGAAAGAACAAATAAATCTGATTGGTTGTTGCATTTTGTTTACATTCATATGCTCTCTGAAAATTCTAATGTTTGTCTCCTTTTGTTTGTTGGTGAGGGCTAGTACGGGAGGGGACCATTCACGTGTGGTTGTTGGAAGCTAAGGACGAATGTGTGTTGTCTTCGCATGAAGTGGCGTGGACATGGCCTTCAAATGCTACTGTGGCGTTGAGGTGGCGAGGGTGTGGGTGCCAACGTGGCCGAGATTTGAATGGTCACTAGTGAGGAAGACAGTTGAAGGGTTGCGCCATCAAGCCAAGGGTTTTTGCAACCTTTGGCATTCAGCCAAATGAGAGTTAGGCTGTAGACTTAGTGAGCTCTAGGTTTAGCTGGGTAGTGTGCTAATTGGGTTAATGTGATGGGTTTGATGTAGGTGGGTAATGTATTTGGGTCGGTACAAGGATATTTGGGTTTTTTAAAGAAATAGATTTTTTAATTTTAGATGGATTTATTTTTATTTTTATTTTTATTTTTTTAGATTTTGATTTGGTTATTCGAACCTCGGACGAAAATGGGTGATTACAGAACCACCAAGCCAACCAACCCTACTTAATACATTTCCACAAATATCGATATTTAACTTATACAATGTCCCACCACAAATTAAAAAAGCTTTCACAGGGATTCAAACTAGGGACAACCTACTAAAACTAAAAGATATTATGCCACTGAACTAACTATAATTATTTTAATTGCACCAACATTAATATTTATTTTATATTTTGCTAAACTAAATATCAAGCTAAAATTATTTCTTCTCTTTATTTGAGAATAAAATCAAATATTTAAATAAATATTCGTATATTTTTATAAAATTAATATTAAATCATTATTTTATCGTTTAACTTTAAACGGTATTTGTACTTTTTATTAAAAAATTGAAGTTTAACTTTAAACGGTATTTGTACTTTTTATTAAAAAATTAAAGTTGAACCGAAAGGATTCTGACTGTAAACACTCGTTTACACTGAAGTCAAATTATATTTTTATCGTTTTTAATATATTTTAAATTAAAAAATAACATAAATAATAAGGTTGGATTGTATTTTCACCCACTTTATATTTACTGTAATAAATATTATAGATTTGAAATTAAAAGTGAGGTACATATTTTTAGAAAAAAAAATTCAGCTGCCGTTTTCATGCATTTCTTAGGGTCTAATTCAGATAGTCCATCCTTTTTTGTTTTCTGCATATTTAGTCCTCTAATATTATTTGGAAAAAAATGATCCCGTACATTGCGAAATACTCTACTTTGGTCCAAAACTGAAGCCGCTTAAAAGATTTTCGACGAAACTATTGTCGTAAAAATATAAGAATATTTAATATATTTCATAGAATTTCACATTTTTTTATATTACTTTTTTCGGGCTTAAACGTAAAGATTTGGTATTGGGCTTGTAAGAGAAAAAATATGACGTTGGTTTCACGCACTCGGGGTTTGACCAAGAACTCTAATTCAATTGAAATCGATCAATTTTCCTTGCATGAACTAGAGGCCCGGTTTATTTTTATTATTTTTATTATTATTTAAAATTTATTTTGAACCTTTTATTTTTTTATTAATTTTAATCATTCATTTTAAATTAAAGTATCTTTATTACTAACCACTCATTTTATTTTTGACTATTTTGCCCTTAACTAATGGCTATTTTTAGACGCCTTTTTGGGCATGTATGTTACTATAAATACCATGCATATATGCCTTCAAACATCATCTCAATTTAAAATCATCTACTTACTTTCTTCTCATCTCTTTTATTTTAAACACGTTTTAAAGCTGATTATTCATTAGTTCTTTGCTTTTTCTGTTGCTTGCTTCGGCAGAAGTGCTTGTTAAATCTTAGAAGGTATGCTTCACCGCGAAATATCCTTAAGGACAATGTCTAGTGCACGTGTAACGCCCCGATTTTGGGCCTAGAAGTTAGCCGGGTTAGGCTAGGTGGCTCGTTGAGTTGGTTTCGACAATTTAGGCTAGTTTCAGGATTAATTTGGTATAAATAGTTTTTAAGTAAAATTAAATATGGGAAAATGTTTTAAAATCCTTATTTATTATATAAGTGATTGTAGTGGAATCAATTTTGGAAAATATATTTTGGAAGGTTGACATTTTGGGACTAGTGACCAAAATGTAAAATACGTAAAACTATTTTTAGTGATAGAATTATAAGAGATCAAGGCTTAGAATATTTAGGGAGCTTTGACCAAGAGTCTAATTAAGATTTTTCCTTGTTATTGGCTGGTTTTAAATGGTTTTAATAAATAAATAATTGGAGGGAATTAATTAACCAATTTGTTTTCTCAAAATACATTTCACGTAACTACTTTCTTTTCTCACTTATTTTATCTCAAATTCTCTCCAGCCAAACAACCATTTTCTCTTCAAAGATTTAAGGTAAATATCTGATTTGATTTGTCTTTTTGATCCTAAATGATTCTTTAATATTTTCTTAACAAAACCTTGTTTAAATCTTGTTTTCTCATGTAAATATTTGCAATTGAAGGAAAAGTCATCATTAGAGGTAAGTTTTCGTTCTTCTCCTCTAATGATATGTTCTTTATTGAAATTCCCAAGTTCTTGGTCTCTTATGATGATTTTCTAATGGGTTTTGGTAATATGTTTATGAAAAATTGGTTTAATTGAGGTTTACTTGCCTAAATCAATGGATCTTTGCTTTTGATTGGTTTTGCTGGGTTTATAATGAGATAATATGATGATTATGATGATTTGAGATGTTGATTTAAGTTATTGTGATAATAGAATCTCAGAACTAGGTAAATTGTTAGGTTTAATTGTTGATATATTTGGGTTGATGGCTTGTTTATGGGGGTAATTGTTTGCTGATGATTCTTTAATGTTAATGAGATGTTTTGGATGTAAATTGATGTTGTTTAAGTGTAAATCTCACTGGGTAATAGCTGGAGATTTATTAAAAAGGTTTCGCCGATGTTTTCGGTTGTTTTTGTTAGGCGAAAGCCCAATGTTGAAGGAGGAAAGTGTTGTTGTGCGTTGCTGGGGATTTTGATGCAAAAGAACGCATTAATCCTCTGTTTTGCTTTGGTTAGAAGTAATGGATGATGATCCAATAGCTTTGGAAGGTGTTGCGGAGGATCTAGAAGCTTGATTTCACCTCAACAAGCCAAACGAGGTATAGTTGGTGAGCAGAACTGGTTTAACGCTTTTCAAAGGTTTGAAAGGAATACTTTGAGGGTTTAGATTAAGCTTGAAATGCTAATCTAAGCTCAGAAGTAAGTATGAATTATTTCGCTATCGGTTCTCGGCTTTTCCCATGGTTTTAATTGTTCATGCTCATGATTTGAAGTTAGATTTGTTACCTACTGTTATGTATGTTTTTATGAATTGAGAAATGATTCATATTATCCCATGAGATTGATTTATGATTTTCAAGAGGTTGAATCTTGATGAGAAAATGCTATGTATTGATTTATATTTTAAAATGAGATATGCTATGGTTTATGATGATGCATTGGAAAACAGTAGGTTAACATGGTTTTAAAGTATATATTGGCAAGTGAGGATGCTAATTCTAATCGGATATAATTGGTCGACCAAACGGATGAGAGTACACTATAAAATGTAGTAAAATCCGCATGTGCGTGTGTTTTTCGGCTCTACATTAGCGTAGCAACTATTGTGTTGAGGGTAACCGAAGTGTATTGTGGTGAGAGCAGCAAGCACAACAGGATCTAAGTAATGGTGAGTGCATCAAGCACCATGAGATCCTCATTATGAAGAGAGCAACAAGCTCCATAAGTATTGGTGGAGAGAGCTGCAAGCTCCATCAATGAGTATCTGCATATTCGATGTGTTTTTATTGAGAGTACAACAAGCTCCATGTGTATAGGGATGGCGAAGCAACCATCCGAATCACTTGAATGCCAATATATGAGAATACATGTAGCATGATTTTGAAATAAAATTGTATATGAGATTTATACATGAGACTATATCTTGAGATATGTTTTGAATGCCTAAGCATGTGAAGCTTGCATTGAGATTTACTTTGGTTTAAAGCATGAAATTTCATGATACATGTGTAAAGAGTTTAATGGTCTTGCTTAAATGGGTTTTAAAGCATGAGATTTGTTAAGAGCATGATGGGAAAATAGTTTAATAAGAAAATGGTTTTCAATAGTGCATTGTTATGGTTTTGTTTTGAGCATCCCTAACTAAGCATATAGCTTACGCTCTCTTTTCTTAGCAATGCAGAAAAGTAGTTGTTCGGGCTGCAAGGAAGCAAGAGAAGTGGTTCATTCAACGCTCTAAGCTCAAGTATGGTTTTAACATTTCAATAGTATTGGGATTGGCAATTGGTGGATATCTTGATGTTTTGGGAGTGTATGTTTGATGAACTCCCTAGTTTGACAAGTTTGTTTTGCCTTATTGAGATTGTAAATGGCCTATTATGTTTGGTTTATGCTTTGCTATGATTTGTGGTCTTTGGTTTGATGTGGTTTTAGGAAGCATGCCTATAGATTTCCCTTTTGAGCATGTGATCATGGTATGGTGATGTTTCTATTGTTAATGGCTGAGGATCGATCCCTAAATATGTTGTCTGTGTGTTAGAAGCATGCCTAGGGGTTTATAATTGGTTTACAGATTGTTCATCGAGCAAAAGTGACATTTTGTGCCCAGGCGTATCGATATGTGAGCTACCGTATCGATACGGTAAAGAAAAATTGGCTAAGCGTATCGATACTCGGGACCGTATCGATACGGTTTTGACCTACTAGAATTTGGGTTTTGAAATTACAAAAGACCGTATCGATACTGTGCTTGGGCGTATCGATACTTTGTTAGTTAAAGTGGTTAATTGGCATCTTTTGAAGTTCTGAATCTTTGCGTTTTAGTCCTTGATTATTTTGTATGTGCTATTCAAAGAGTTTGGATGGTTGAAACAAGTTGAATATTTATGCGGTGGATTGAAACCTGACTGTTTAAAAATGGTAACTTCAATTTCGACTTAAGTCCCTGTTTAATGATAGTTTTACAAAATGGTCCCTAAATGCTATTTGGGGTAATCAGATATTGATTTGAAGCCCGATCGAGTTGAGATTTTGTATGTTTCTTTCTCTCACGCTTAGGTTAACTATGTTGCATCTGGAAAAGATAAAAAATAGAAAAAGGGTTGTTTATTGAAGTGAAACTTTCAGGTTTTAATCAAACATTTTAACCTCTTTTTAGTTTAATCAAACATTTATTCCAACAATCTTAAGGATATTTCCCGATGCCACTTTAAACTGAAAAAACCTACGACCTCTTAACAAAGATTGTTGAGTTGATCAATTGTTGGCAAATCACCAAGAGGAGGGTGAATTGGTAGTATAAAAATCAAAGGTGCAACAAGAAAATTGGAAATTGGAGACACAAGGATTTTAGAGTGGTTCAAGCTTCTAACAAGCTCTACATCCACTACCCAGCACCCTACTGAGGATTTCAAGAATTCACTAACTAGAATTCTTCCCCTTTTCTCGACTTAGGAGAAAAACATTACAAATGATCAATCTTTCTACCCAAAGATTGACCCACTTCACTTTTTACAAAGAGAAATAGGCAAACAATAAATAACCTCTCAAATAGGTGGATTTTTGCCCAATTACAATGTACCACACTCCCCAATTGATAAAAAGATGAAATAATGAAAATACAGTCAATTGGGGTTACAAGTATTTGACTCTTTAGCTCAAGAAGGTTTGGATATGTGCTTGGATGTTGCAAATAAGTTCAATAGTTGTTTGTTGAGGCTTTGGAGAGTTGCTTTAATACATTCTCATTGATTTCTAGCCGTTTGCGCGGTTGAAGTCATCAATATAGCCGTTGGCTCCTTTTTTTCCCACCATAAATGCACTTCTTCAACTACCCGTATCGGTACACGAACAGCCGTATCGATACCTGTCTCAAATAGAAAAAGCCGTTGTGTACAATTTATATAGGGGCGTATCGATACACGAGGAAGCGTATTGATACAATCTCAGTGTAAAACAAAAGGGAATATTGATACAGGTAAGGCCTTATCGATACAATTTTGCTCACTTGGGCTACTTTCTGGACCTGTATCGGTACGCCTTGAGGGTGTATCAAAACGGGTCCAACGACATTTTATAAATGGTCTTTCCTAATAACTGACTCCAACGGCTAAGTCATTAAATGCTTATATTTGAAAAAAAATCTTTGAAACGTATCAAAATTCTTAGTGGCATATCAGTACGCTGTGCTTAAAGCTTAAACCCAGTATGAAGGCGGTATCGAAACAGATGGAACCGTATCAAAACGCCTGAGTAAAATACTTACCCCATATGAAGGTCGTACCGATACAGATGGAACCGTATCGAAACAGATGCTTACAGTGGCCAATGTTCTAAAAATTGTATCGATATGCTCATAGGCGTATCGATACGCCTGGGCTTATTTTGATAGTTTGGCCTTTAAAACACTTAGAAAAATTTAGGGCTTTAAGTTTTTGACTTAAAATCAAATATGCTTTAAAATATTTGTCAGTTTGGGACACTTTAAAAAATTGTTTTCTTTATAATTAAGTCATTGAAAAATATTTGTTATATCAAAATCAACACAGGTTTTACGATCTCCCTCTTTTCATATAACAAAACCCAAAACAAATTTTTAAGTCTTTGTAAAAAAACTCCCCCTTACTTTAAGATAGGTTTCAAAAATGTTTTTTTTAAAATTTAAGCTCTTTCTTCTCTCCCTTTTGTTAGATCAAAATCAATGATATTAAAGGATAGAAACAAGAAATATAACAATGGAGCATAAATCAAAGCAACATACTTATCATTGAAAGTTCAAAGCAACATAATCCAAATCCAACTTAAAATAAACTAAAATCAAAGCATAGGTTCATAGAGTAAATAACATAGGTGCATAAAAAAAAGCTTAATATGATATGCAATGCAATGAATGTCTGTGGAGCATCCTCATCATTCTCGTTCTCTTGATCTTCATCTTCATTATGGGTTTGAGTAGCCTAAGATTGTCTTCATTCTCCATGAAAAGCCATAAGAGATATGTCCATCGAACTTTTTTGGCATTCATTGGCTTGAACTCGATCATCCAAGGAAGTAAATCGAGTATCAATAGCCGCAAACCCTTCGTTCATGGTTGTCTTCAATGAAGTGAATTGCTTATTGAGATATGCCATGAAAGCATCCATAGCTGGTGGAGCTATTAGAGCTTGAGGGGTAGCTTGTGGAGGAGCTGCCGGATCTTCAGGGATTGCATCATGTGGAAGCTCGGTGAGACGTAGCCACTCACCACTGAAATAGTGAAACTTTGCACGAACAAGAGAGTGTTCATTAATGGGATGGTAAGAGGCTCGAGAAAGTCTTGCGAGCAATCGATCTCCAATTGAGTAAACAAGTAACTCAAAGCTGTTCCATAAGTTAAGGATGAAACTAGAGGGGTGTGTCGATGTTGGATGAGGTAAACTAGCTCCGTGAACGTTATTTGAGTAAGATTGGACTGCTTCTTGTCACGAAAGCATCTTATCCAAAAGTCGTCCACTTGTCGGATATTGCAAAACTTACCACCGGATGGCCGAAACCACCAAGTGATCATGAGATGCAAGAAGCGATTATGAGCATCAAGAACTGTGACAGAACCGCCAAGAACATATCCCAATGAGTCTTCACCGTCGGTTCCCTCATCTTCGAACCCAGAGACATTGACTAGAGTTTGAACATCAATACAAAACTTTTTCCCCATTAAGAATGACTCAATAGTAATAACCTTAGAACGATCTTAATTGGGGATGCACCGAACATTAGCAAAGAAGATCAAAACAAGGTTACGGTACAAAAACCCGGGGATAGTCAAAAAATGAATAAAGTTCCAACGATGCAAGAGATGAAGATATTTGAACTTGAAGCGTTCAGAGTTTAAAAAATGAACATATGTTACTTTTTCATGGCGGATTTTGTAGTTTTGGTATTGCTTGAAGTTGTTTAAAGCCGCCAGGGGTGGAAAACTTTTTTGATAAATGACACTAAGGTTAGGACGTGCCGAATTGTCTTCGGTTGAAGACTCTCCAACCTCGTTTGTTCTAGCTCCTTTTCTTGGTGCCATAGATAATCTGAAAAACAATTTAGGCACAAAACATATGTATGCATAAATCATCAAATTCAATCCAATATGTAATCCAAAATTCAAGGTATCAATGAAAAAACTATACAATATAATTTTAGAAAGATTTTGGTAAAAAGAAATCTGGAAAAATAGATTTAAAAATATACGGTATATTTTAATATTTGAATAAAAAATTCAGATTTTAAAAAAAAAATTGCAAAAACTTTAAAACTCATACTATATGTATACTTTTTGTACAAAAATTAGTTAAAACAGTATACGAAACTAAACGAAAAAAGAAAAAGAAAAAGAAAAAGAAAGAGTTTATACCTTGATTTGAGGAAATTGGAAGAATAGATGGATGATAATGTACCAATTTGATGAGAGATCTTAGACTTGGTTTGATGAACAAAATCCCTCAAAAATTTGTGTGAAAAAATAAGAGGATTTGATGGGTATTTATAGTTGAAAAAACTAGGGTTTCGAATGAATAAGGGTTTAAAAGTTTGATTTAAAGTTGGATACTCATTAAAGACTCATTTAAAGAATTCGTGGCCGCGCGTACCGATACGCCACATGGAATATCGATACAGGTGTGTTGAAACACAGGGACCGTTTCGATACGGACTCACCTATATCAAAACTTGTTCTTAAACCCATATCGATACACTTGTACTGAGGAATGCAATCTGGATTGAGTCAAGAATGGTGTATCGAAACACCTTCATCTGTTTCGATACGAATAATCTAAAAAATGCATTTTGGGCCACAAGTTGCTCAAAAGTTTGATTTTACTTGAACCGAAATGCATGTGTATGATGTATGAACAACATGAATAGGCTAAGATAGATGTATACTCCCTTTAGCAACAAGCATAGATGCATCAAGAAGCAAAATCACAAAAGCATGATCATCATTCAAATTCAAGAAAATTTTTGCACTAAAGGGCTCTAAAAGGTCATGATAGGCTAGTTAGACCTAACTCTCTCCTAAGAGTCCAAAAATCTTCTTTATCTAAAGGTTGGTAAATATATTCGCTAATTGGTTCAAGGTATCGACATACTCTAGAACTACATCATTTTTCAAGACATGATCTCTAATGAAGTGATGCCTTATTTCTATGTGTTTGGTTCTAGAATGTTGGATGAGATTCTTAGTGAGACAAATGGCACTAGTGTTGTCACACTTAAGGGGTATGGTATCTACTTCAACACCATAGTCTAAGAGTTGTTGCTTCATCCAAAGGACTTAAGCACAAAAACTCCCTAAGGATATGTACTCTGCTTTGGTGGTAGATATATCCGCTAATTGGTATAAGGTGTCAACATACTCTTGAACTACATCATTTTCAAGACATGATCTCTAATGAAATGATGTCTAATTTCTATGTGTTTGGTTCTAGAATGTTGAATGAGATTCTTAGTGAGACAAATGACACTAGTGTTGTTACACTTAAGGGGTGTGGTACCTACATTGACTCCATAATCTATGAGTTGTTACTTCATCCAAAGGACTTGAGCACAACAACTCCCAGCCAATATATAATCCGCTTCGGTGGTAGATAAGGCCATGCTATTTTGTTTCTTAGAGAACCAAGATACGAGCATACTACCAAGGAATTAGCATGTTCCGGAGGTACTTTTCCTATCTATCTTACATGCCCCATAATTCGCATCTGAGAAGGCATGAAGATCAAATGAGGAATCTCTAGGATACCAAATACCTAAACTAGGTGTATCTCTAAGGTATCTAAAGATTCTATTAATGGCTACTAGGTGCGATTATCTAGGACTAGCTTAAAACCTAGCACACAAGCAAACATTAAACATGATATCAGGTCTACTTGCAGTAAGGTAAAGCAAATAGCCACTTATTGAACGATAAAGCTTAGAATCGACACACTTACCCCCTTTATCTTTGTCAAGCTTAATAGATGAGCTCATTTGAAAGATTTATCAAATATAAAACTTTCTTTTCCAATTCTGAGTTAGTTTCTAAAAGAGAATCATTTTGAGTTTTTAAATCAGAAGTAGTTTTCTTGTTTTTCAAAATTGATTATTTGAATTTTTTAACTAACTCATCATAAACATCTTACAACTCATCATATGTATCATATAATTCATCATAAGTAAAATTAAGAGATGATGAGTTAGAGTTTACCATTTGATCCTCCTCAAAGGCCGTGAGGCAAAGACTGGCCACCTCTTGCTCCTCCTCCTCAGATGATCCTTCGTCACTCCAGGTGGCAAGTTGGGCCTCGAGCTTCTTCTCCTTCATGAAGCTCTTCTTTTTGAGTTGGGGACACTCGGTTGATGTACCCTAACTTCTTGCACTCATAACATATGAGTTGGTACTTCTCTTTTTCTTTGTCTTTGTTATTGAAGTCTCTCATTCGGTTGAATTCCCTACCCTGGTTAGACTTCATGAACCGAGTGAAGTGCTTGGCTAGCATGACCATCTCTTTGTCTTTCTTTTCCCTTGAATCGCTCTCATCAAAGGAAGCTTTGAGAGTAATTCCAATATTTTTCTTTCCACTCTCTTTCTTCTCCACTTTCTTCTCTTCTTTTTTTCTCTTCTTTCCTTCCTTGTTTCATGATCTTATGAGTAAGGAGAGATCCAACAAGAGCATCAAGCTTGAGAGTCTTCAAATCTCTAGCTTCGATGATTGTCATTCTTTTTCTATCCTATGATTTCAGAAGAGAGTAGAGGAGCTTCTAGACTAACTTGTCTTCGAGAATAATCTCACTGAAGCCCTTAAAACCATTTACGATGATAGAGAAGCGGTCGAACATCTTTTTTATGCTCTTATCGACCTCCATCTTAAAATTATCATAACTAAGATTGAGAAGCCCGATCTTCGTCTCCTTGACATCGTTTGTCCCTCCATAGGTTATCTCAAATATGTCCCATACTTCTTTTACGCTTGATATTGAGGACACTTTCGAGTAGATGTTCGATCCAAGAGAGCAAAATAGCATGTGCAAGGTATTGTCATTGATTTGCAATCTCTTTCGATCATTTTCACTCATTTCCACCTTTGTCTTTAAGACGATTCTTCCTTCTCTATCTCTCTTCATAAGGATTGTTGGTTCATTTTCTACTACATCCCAAAGTAAGTAATCATTGAACTTGATGAAGAGCATCATCATATTCTTCCAATAGGGATAGTTATCCCCATTAAAGAATGGTGGTTTGGTGATCAATTGTGACTCGTACATGCTTGGCCCGGAGGTGGATGCCATTGTTTGATGTCGATTGATCGAGCTCTTCCAAGGATCTCCTCAATAGGGTATTAATCCTTCTAGTGAGTGTAGCTCTGATACCAATTGTTGAGTTGATCAATTGATGGTAAATCACCAAGATGGGGTGAATTGGTAGTTTAAAAAATGAATGGTGCAAAAAGAAAATTGGAAATTAGAGATACAAGGATTTTAGAGTGGTTCAAGCTTCGAACAAGCTCTACGTCCACTATCTCAGCACCCTACTGAGGATTTCAACAATCACTAACTAGAATTCTTCCCTTTTTCTCGGCTTGGGAGGAAACTATTACAAACGATTAATCTTTCTACCCAAAGATTGATCCACTTCACTCTTTACAAATAGAAATAGGCAAACAATAAATAACCTCCCAAATAGGTGGATTTTTGCCCAATTACAATGTATCACTCTCCTCAATTTGATAAAAGATAAAACAATAAAAATACACTCAATTTGGGTTACAAGTATTTGACTCTTTAGCTCAAGAAGATTTGGATATGTGCTTGGATGTTGCAAATAAGTTCAATAGTTGTTGCTGAGGCTTTGAAGACTTGCTTTTATACATTCTCATCGATTTCTAGCCGTTTGGGTGGTTGAAGTCATCAATATAGCCGTTGGCTCCTCTTTTTCCCACCATAAATGCACTTCTTTAACTACCCGTATCGGTACATGAACAGCTGTATCGATACCGGTCTCAAATAAAAAGAGCCATTGTGTACAATTTATGTAGGGGCGTATCGATACACGAGGAAGCGTATCGATACGATCTCAGTGTAAAACAAAAGGGAATATCGATACGGTTAAGGCCGTATCGATGCAATTTTGCTCACTTGGGCTACTATTTGGATCTGTATCAGTACACCTTGAGGGTGTATCAGAACAGGTCCTATGATATTTTAAAAATGGTCTTTCCCAATAACTGACTCCAACGACTAAGTCATTAAATGTTGATATTTGAAAAAATCTTTGAAGTGTATCGAAACGCTTAGTGGCGTATCGGTACGCTGTGCTTAAATCTTAAACCTAGTATGAATGTCGTATCGAAACGAATGAAACCGTATCGAAGCCTGAGTAAAATACTTAGCCCATATGAAGGTCGTATCGATACGAATGGAACCGTATCGAAACAGGTGCTTATAGTGGCCAATGTTCTAAAAATTGTATCGATACGCTCATAGGTGTATCGATACGCCTGGGCGTATTTCGATAGTTTGGCCTTTAAAACACTTAGAAAAATTTAGGGCTTTAAGTTTTTGACTTAGAATCAAATATGCTTTAAAATATTTGTCAGTTTGGGACACTTTAAAAATTTGTTTGCTTTACAATTAAGTCCTTGAAAAATATTTGTCATATCAAAATCAACACAAGCTTTACAAAGATTTTTCGTTGGTGTTGTTGTTGTTACGCTGTCCTTGCAATACTATGATGAGTCTCCTTACTGTCGTGTTGTTGTGTGTACATCTACAGTTCAAACTCAATGTTGCTAAAATAAGTATGTATTATCTATGAATTTTTGTGGACGTATTTAAACAATAAATTTAATTTACCTAATCTATGGTGTTGGAATATTAAAAAAATCTTATGCATAATTTTTAGGATTACAAAATTTTGTGAGTTGAGCTTTAAGCATTATTGAAGTTGATTACAAACCCAAAATAATATTTTGAAAAGGAAGGAAAAGATAAATTATTTTATATGTGGCTGATTCCATAATTGATTGTTGATATAATACGAAAATGTATGTATAGGATTGGTCCTATCAAAGACTTGGTATTTAAGAGTGTTTTTTACACCACATCTCTTTCATAGGACCCTACTTGGTGTATTATTCATTGACTATACCCGTGAATTTTATCTTCAATTAAGATGACACATTGAGCCACCGTATAACTTAATGCAGAAATTTTAATGAGAAATGATTATCTTGTTAAGTCAAATATTAATTTAGGCGAAACAGATATTGTTAATCCTGTTAAGCCAGATAATAATTTGGTTGAAATAGATGTCGTTAATACTGTTAAGTCAAATATTATTTTGGTTGAAACATATGAAATAATGGAAAAAGAAAAAAAAAGAAAATCATGTGAAGCCAAATATTAATTTGGTCGAAGCAGATGAGATAATTTTTGTGATTATTTCTCAAAGTCGATATTTAGACTCATATAAAAGAGTGGATGACAGACAATGATGCTACTATGCATATTTTTGACAATTAAATGTCTTTGTGTCATACTCCTATACGGAGAAAGGGAAAGAAACTATCTATCTTAAAGACATTTTGAAACTGCACTAGTATTTGAAGAGACAAGGTATTATTCAAAATTAAATCCAAAAAACACCTTACCCTAAGTTTTCTTCAAATGTGACGAATCGAGAATATATTTTGTGAAAAAGGATTTTGTAACATGTTTATTCAATGTTATTACGCATGCTAATTGTATTTTTGTATGATTAAAATGTCTTGATGATCTATGTGACATGTTAATGTGAGAATTTGTGTTGTTATTATTGATTTGGCATGCTAATAATAACTTAACTTTTAAAATGTGTATGTTGTTTTCTATATGAAAATGATTAGAGACACCTTAAATTTATAAAAAGTTACATATTCTTAAAATGTTTTAAAGTGTGGCGATGTCGTGTCAAATTTATGCTTCTAGTTCGTACGGAAAAATAATTGGCTCTAAAGTATTAGGTTGCATGTTCATAGTGTTGCATATATGCTTTGGATAATAACATATTTGATTGAAATAAAATTGTTAAAAAAACAATGGCTATAGTTTATGTCAATTTTAATGATATATATTTTCGAGATATACCATGTTTTATTTTAGGAATAGCAGGTTAAAAGAGACAACTAAGACAAAGAAGATATTTATTGTGCTTAATGACTATAATAGAAAAAAATCATAATTTGTGATCTGTCTCCTATTATAAATTGGTGTATCATAAAATTGCACGATTGTTTCTTCTAATTCGTCTATGATTCAAACTGATTAAAATTTGATTGTGAACACAATGATTTAAAAAGATTTAAACGACCTAGAACTGTAAATCTCTTTGAAAGTTTTATTTTTATGTATACTTGGCTGAAAATGATTCAAATTTCTAGAACAATTTCTTGTTACGATGCTTTTCTTTTGAGGAAAAAATGACTATTGTTGAACGTAACTCTTATTTATAACATTTGTAAATTAATTGTTTATTTCATACAACAAAACTTATCAGTTGCAAACAAATTCTTTACAATAAAATTTTAAGACTTATGATTTTATAAATATTATATTATAAAACGTTTTACTTAAAACAACATATATTATTTTGGCATTTTTTACTCCAATTACAAAAAAAAATCATTGATATTTTTTTGTTTTAGTTTCAACACGCAATTTTTATTAGCCAAATGGATGTTAAAATCATGTTTTTAGTTATTTAAAAGTATATATTGAACAACCCAAATAATGCATTAAATTAGGTCGTGAAATTAAAGTCTGTAAATTTCTCAAATCATTATATATCTTGAAACAAACTTTTCAAAATTGTGGAATGAGAAATTCAATCAAGTGATAAGTAAAAACATGAGTGATTATTTGTTTGTCTTGATAGCATGTTTATCTTAATAATATTTTTTTTGTTTGTACTAATCTGATTGACGATGTTTATATGATTATTGTGTACTGATTACATATTTATCTTAGTAATTATTATGTTAGACTGAGAGGTATCTTGCTTTAAAATTTGATATGATAGACATGAATGAAGCAAATGTCATAATGAGTATTTAAATCATAATGAAGTGTGGTAGCAAAATGCTATCACGAGAACATAACGATGAAAATTTAAAAAGTTTGGATATATTGATACCAAACTTGTGAATAACTCTTATTATGCTAATAAATATCTTATTTATGTGAGACTAGATCTATTATTGTAGCAACGTTTTTGAAATTCACTAGTCGATGTACCCTCGTTTGTTATAAAATTATTTATTTTAAAATTTTAATTTTGGGGGATTTCTTTTAAAAACGTGTTTTGAAAATAAGACTTGAAGTCACCGCTGATCACTTGGATAAGATAGACCGGACACCATAAAATCAGAGATGGGCTCGGGAGTTGGTTACGTATGGGGAAGGATTAGCACCCCCACAACGCCCAAAATTGGTACCAAATCATACGTTGCTTTTTGTCGATGGAAATCATTGAAATATAAGTTGAATTTAATTAAATGTTCTCAATTGAATATAAGCTTTAATTAAGCGGGCTTAAACATTTGACGGGCTTGAATTAATTAATCCTGTAATTAATAAGTGCGATTGTACATCAGGCCATAGATTAAACCGACATCGAATAAGACCAACTGTCGTGTTAATTTATGGTTCGAATCAAGTACATCACCTTTATGTATGATGCAAACAATTAAGTATGATATTATGACTTGTCAAAATTTACCTTTAGACAATATAAATTAATTCGAACATTTGGTCAATATCCATTAAGTCAATATATTACGACACAAATGTTCGAGTTAATAAATATCTCCTTTTTATGGTTTAAGATTAATTAATTATCAATGTGTCCATTAAAAATTAAAAGACCAAATGAATCACAAATAAATGCATGGCACATAAAGCTTTAAATAAACCCACAAAAGGCCCACTAAAGTTTCTAACCTAAAAGGCCAAAATTATGAGAAATATGATTAGTGATCTATCAATAACTAAATTATTCTAATATTAACCCTAAATTATTCCAAAAAGGCCCAAAAACAAAGGTTTCAACTAATTTAAAAGAACCTATACTTAATTTAATTAATCTAAGCACAAACCCCATTAAAACAATGGCATGTTTTAAATTAAATTCTAAAGGCTAAACTATCCTAATAGCAAAGCAAACAAACAAAGAAATTGAACCACAACTCGAATAAATTGAGGAAGCTAACATAACTATAAGGCAAGCATGAAATAAAATCAACCATATATATGAAACTATAATATATAAATATATAATGTACTATATGATGAATATATAATATACTATAGATAACATACCATATACACACAGAATATACATATCATATATATACACGCATATAACATATAAAACAAAATAACAATATATAAACTATATTAAATGCACAAAATAATATAACAATAATAACAATATATGAGGCATAATAACATATATGATTATAAAAAAAGCAAGAATGAAGCAAATAATTGTTTAAGAAAAGGAAACAAAACGAAAAAAGAGAGAAATAAATAGAAACAAAACGAAAAAAAAAGGAAAGAAATAGAAACAAAGATGCACAAATGGAAACAAATAAATTAAAAAAGAGGGTAAACGTCTGTAGATTAAAGGGGAAAGACCCCTAAAACATGTGATCGAATGTAAAACAGGAAAATAAACGGAAATGGGATCTGACATTAAACACGACATTTAATGAAAAATATACTGAACAGAAAACTAATTAATTGAAGGAGATCAAAAGGTCTTTCTTCTCCACTTTCAAAACAGGTTACAAAGGGAAAAAAAGCTCAAAATCAATTTGGGGCGAGATTATAAAATTCTGAAAACCTTGAGGGACTGCAGGCAGAATTTAAAAATACAGAGGGATTGGAGTTGCAAAACCTGAGACACGGAGGGTTTAAAACATTAATAATCCATTTTTGTAAGAACGAAGTATATAAATTGTTTTTAAAAATTCATTTTATATCTTATTTCATTCTAAAAAAAGCAAAATGCTTTGAAATAAAAACTTTCACCGGCTCTTCTAACCCCAAAAAAGGCCACCTTATGCCATGTCGGCCGCCACTCACCGGTAGCCGGCGAAACTCAAACTCGCCTCAAACACCCCTTTCTCTCTATAACTAGATCTGAACCCCTATTTTTGAAAGCCACACGAGAAAGTCCCCATTCTAGAAAATATCATATTCGAAAACCCCCTTTCTTTTTTTTTTTAAATTAAATGCCCCTCCTAAAGGGATGCATGTCTCACCGCATGTAGTCCGAGATCCGAGGGTTTGTCGACGGCACACTCAAGTGGTTGGAGCACTTAAACAACGCTAGAGGTAAAGAAATAAAACCTTATTCTAACATGTAATGAGATTTTTTAGATAGGAATACCTCTGAAACTCTTTTCTGCTTTGTTTTGCTCTTGTTGAAAATCCCAGAATGGGGTTACATCGGTTTTGGGTCCGAATTTTATATCCGAAAATTACAGTCGTTGAAAATAAATGAAAAAGAATACATAAAAATACCATTGGTTGCTTTTTTGAATTTTTTGGAAGTATTCATTTGTAAATTCTGATGTTTTGTTGGAAAACCCCCTGCCATATCTTTTTGTTTGTATTCGCATGCTTCTCTGATCTTGCTTGTAATTAGTCTAACATTATGTGATTTTTGTTTTATCTCCTAACGTCTTTCCTCTCTAATCTTAGTTATTTTGGGTTACATTGCCAAATGGCTAAAACCACTTATTTATAGCCTTCCGCCTCCTTAATGGACGGTGGATGCCAATCTAATCCTACGATTAATATTTTGCTTCTAGAGAAATATATACAACCTAAAAATATCTTACATCTCCTAGAACTTTTTACACCATCCTAGAATGGTCTAGCCTTGGAAAAATCTCCATAACCTTCTAGAACATTTCATAATCTTTTATCGAATTCCAAGACCTTCTAAAATGTTCTAGAGCCTTCTTCAACATTCTAGATCCTTCTAGCATGTTCCAGATCCTTCCAGAATGTTCCAAAACATTCTTGAATTTTCTAAAGCCTTCTTGAATCTTTCTTTGCCTTCTATGGTTTTCTAGAACATTCCAAAGTATTCTAGATTATTCTGTAAAGTTCTAGAACTTCCTTTAATATCCTAGAATTTTCCACCAATATCTTTATTCTTCCAAGATAATTCTAAAATTCAGTTGATTTAATTTTTAGTATGTGACAATATGCTCCGGAATGGTAAGGAGAGAAACAGAGTGAAGTTGTCATCTGAAGAGTCAAACGCGACGGCGCGTGTATGAGACGAAGAGCTGGGTGGTGCTACGCACGCGCGCTTGGAGGAGATAATGGGTTTCTCTCGATCGATTTGGACCGTCAGATGATGTTAGATCTGACAGTGGAGATTGGATTGCGCAATAACAAAGAGAGCATTAGGGTTTTAGATGTAATTTGGTTTGAGGTTTATTTAGTTATGGCTCAAACGGGCCAAATATATGTAATTATATTTTTGGTTTTTTGCAAGTGGACTTTAATATATGGACTATACATATTAATAAACATGGGCTTTTACTTTATTTAATATTAATTATTATTTTTTTGGATTTTCAATTTAGTTTATAACATAACTTAAATAATAATAACACTAATAAATAATAAAAATAATAGAAAAAGTGGGTCAAAAGACCCGAATAAAATTAGTTATTACAACTAGTGGTTATGTATTCACCCTTAGAGGTAGAACATGTCTTGAAAATTAGCCAAACAGACATTTATAGGAAAATTTAATATGAAGTATGCATTATTGCATTAGAGTTGGCTAATAATGAAGCTAAGTGGTAGAAAAACTTCTTAGCTTGAACAATAAAGCTAAGTGATAGAAAAATCTCTTAGCATGTATTTGAATTTGAGTGGTTGAAAACCCCCCTTAGCCTGTATTTCATTAGACACAAAACTGATAGATTCAGTGCCAATGCATTGTGATTGCAAAATAGCAATAGACATTGCAAAGAATAAAAATTTTCAATGGTTAAACTAGACATACTTGTCCAATGACATGAGATAATAAAGCAGTTGCAAAAAGATGAAGTGATATCAATTAATTATATGAAGTTAAAAATGATTTTGGCCAAATCGTTCAACTAAACTCGTGGGAAGAAAAATAATATGTGAAATATCGAGGGGAAAGACTTATGCCAATATAAGAAATCAATAGTGATGGTAACCCAACCTTTGTGATTGGTGATCCCATGAAGAAGGCTTATATGGTAATAACAAGTCATTGATTGATCTTGTAGGGAAAGCACTACATTATTTTTCTTTTGTCCCATCTTATGGTGTACATAATGCTAAAAAACTACAAGGATGGTGAGGGTGAGTAAAACTCTTAATCAAGTCCATAGCCTTTAGTGTATTGACCTGCAGAATACACTTGATGGCTTGACCTAAATAAGTGTGAAGTGGGGTCGTTTCTATGAGATTTATGGCAAAGCCTCTAGAGCACTTATGAAAACCAGGCACGCGCATGGCTAATTAGCGCATTACCGCGACAAAGAGCAAGAATAGATATAATGTGATTAATGAGAATATTAGCTTACAATAATGAGTTATTGGTTCATAAAAACGTGTTTCACCAATTACTCAGTAGGTTATGTCTCATTTTTCTTAGTTCAAGTTCATAGTCCAAAAAGACACCAGAATGAATATGTTATGTTAGAATACTTAGCTAAAATTTTCTATCATTCTTTGAAATGTGTGGGGGATTGTTGTGAAAATATAAGATTATTTAGTATATTTCAAAGAATCCTACATCTTTCTTTTATATTGTCTTTTTTGGGTTTAAATTTAAAGACTTGGTATTAGGTTTTTAAAAGAAAAAAATATGATGGTAGTTTCGTGCACTCGGGGTTTGGCCAAGAAGTTCAATTCAATTGAAATCGATCGATTTTTCCTGCATGAACTAGAGCTCTGATCCATTTTTATTATTTGTATTTTTATTATTATTTAAAAGTTATTTTGAATCATTCATTTTTTTGATTAATTTTAACCATTCATTTTTAATTAAAGTATCTTTATTACTAACCACACATTTTATTTTAGACTGATTTGCCCTTGACTAATGGCTATTTTTAGATGTTTTTTTGGGCATGCATGATACAATAAATACCATGTATATATGCCTCAAACATCATTTCAATGTAGAATCATCTACTTACTTTTTTCTCATCTCTCTCATTTTAAACATGTTTTAAAGCTGAGCATTCTTTGGTTTTTTTTGCTCTTTCTGTTGCTTGCTTTGACAAAAGTGTTTGTTGAATCTTGGAGGGTATGTTTCACCGTGAAATATCCTTAAGGACAATGTCTAGTGCACGTGATAAGTAGTTTATTTAATTACTATTTTATCTTTAATTATGTCTTAAATGATTAGTTTATGTTGCTGATCCGGATGTTTTTGTATGTTTTCTATGCGGGACTTCAATTCTGAAGATTGCACTTAAAAGGCAAAGTTCTGCAGTTTTATTTTCTGGAATCAAGGCTGGGCTAGTGGGCATGACTCTGGGCATGAAGCGTCTAACGTGGCATCCAGTCAGCAGCTTCTAGAAGGTCCAGTAAGCAGCTTCCAGAAGGTCTAGTTAGCAAGGACGGGCGAGCGGGATCAACTGCGTTTTGAAGAAATTATTTTGTTTTTAGGATTTAATTTGAATATTTTCAAGAATTGCCTTTATCATTTCTAGGTTATTTTTAGGGTTTTAGAAAACTATAAATACCCTCTTAGGGTAAGCTAGAAAGATATCTCATTCTTAGTTTTGTTCTTATTTTTAAGTTTTCATTTATTTTCTTTTAAAATGCTGAGTATGATTTCTACCATAATCATGTTTGACTAATTTTCCAACAAGCCAAAGGCTAAAGCAACAACTCAATTCTGATCATGAGAATTGAAAAACACTTCATATTTTCTAATATATTTCTCAATTTTCTACAAACTTGGATTGACAATCGGCCTTTCCTTTTAAAATCCTTACACTTTCAAATTCAAAAGGGTCTGTTAGTTTGAATGTTGTTTCGATTTAAAGTTGGGAGGAAGGATCGGCTTGTAGCACATTCGACTTTTTGTGAACACACTTAGCGGCGGTTCGGTAAGGGAAATTAAGATCGAATTTGATTCTCATTGAGACAACATAGTCCGAGCCGGGTTTTTCCAGATTTTAAACTGTTTTATTCTAACAACGATAGTCGTGGTTAGTCTAGCTAGAAAACTAAAATTCAAAAATTGATTTTGGATACCGGAAAGAAAAACAAGTTACAAAGGGTTGGGCCTTGTAGACTCTAACCGGTATTTATCCAGAGTAAAATCTTATTCGATGATCGATTGGAAATGAGTCAAAGCAAAGCTTGAGGTTGTTTAATTAAACTGGATATCTTCTTAAATTTACTCTCATTCTTAGATTTAAATTTTCATTTCTACGTTTTATTTAAATTAAACTCTTGCGATAAGTCACCCAATTTATTTACACCTTTCTCGCCTAAATCAAGACCAAAAGCCTTCTACATCAGAATTTTCAAAGTCTCTATAGATCGACCATTCTTCTCTTTACTGCACTATTTAATTAATTCTTTAGAGATTAAGGATAATTATTTTGACAGTTAACGACCCTTGTCAGCACGCCTCAAGTAAGTCTTATTTTCAACCCTTTTTCAGTTTAATCAAACATTTTTCCTACAACCATCACTTATATTATCATATAAAATTTGGATTATTATCCGTACACAAGAGTAGAGGTGCTTATCGAGCTAGTCGATCGTAAGTTGAGTAGTGCTTGCTTCGTGCTCATTAAAAAATCTCATTGCTAGACTCGATTCATTGCTCGTTAAGCTCGATAAAATTTTTCTTGACTCGTGCTCATTAAAAAATCTCGCTGCTTGACTCAACCCGTTGCTTGTTAAGCTCGCCAAATTTTTTACCTTGTTTTTCTTAAAATATAGGTAAAATCTAGTGATACTATTCGAGTTGAATATAAACATAAAAATTCAAAAAAATGAGGTTTGAGGAGATAAATATACGAATCTATCATGACCGAGTTAAGGATGTAGTCGATATTCGAGTGTGATACTCTTTTTAGTTTCTCAACAATCTTCGATGAACAACAAATGAGAGAATGCCTTAAGAATTTTGGGGCTTTAACTTTCAATTGAATTTTTTATATGAGAAGTGGAAACTGAAGACTTTTCCTCTTTTCTTCTGTTATACATAAAGTAATAATAAAAGAAAAAGGAAAGATTCGATATTATAATTTAATTTCTTATTAATACAAATTAACTTTTTTTAATTCTCGGGAAATAAAAAAAACGTTTTGAAAATTTAAAACCAAAATTTTATAGGTAAATTACCTAGAAATTCACTAAACTTTTCTAGAGTTTTCAACTATTATTTAAATTTCTTAGAAAATTATTGTTTAAGGTAGCCACAAAAATATCGTAAAAGAATTTATAGAAAAAATAACGAGCTACTCACGAACTTATTGAGTCAAGTTGGGCCTTGCTTGACTTGACTCGTTAAGATCTCGAGTCGGGCTCGATTTCCAATCGAGATAATTCGAGTCGAGCGCTAACCGAGTTTTGACCGAGTCGAACTCGAGTTGTTTGGGAGCTGCTCCACTCAATAAGCACCCCTACACAAGTGGTGGAAACTTTTTGTTTCCACAAGCGACTTAATTTTAGGGTTTAGAGTTTAGAGGTTTAGTGAAGGGGTTTGGAATTTAGGGTTTATTGTAATAATTTAAGGTTTAGGGTTAGAATTTAGGTTTTAGGATAATATGATTAGGGATTTAAGTTTAACTTATAAACTCTAAATTTTAACCATAAACTCAAAATTCTACCAACATCCCCTAAATTCAAAATTACTATACTTAAACTCATAAACACGGAATTTATAGACTCTAAAACTAAGACATTTGTGCAAACAAAATTTTCACAAAACACTTGTGCACAGAATAATTACCCATAAAATGTATGTAAATTTCATAGAGTTAATTTAAAATAAATTCTCTGTAGCAATAAATTATTTAAACTTCTCATTCACCATCTAACAAATTTTTTTCCCGATCTAACAATTTCAACAAATGCTTTTCTAGCTCTAATGCTACGAGTTTATTGTAAATCATCCAAGTTTTCCATGCTTTTGCTTCTTAAACACTCACTTTTTTAGTTATATACAAAATCCCGTATTATATTTAGGAATAATAAAATTATTTAAATCCGACTTGACTTGACTTAATTTGATTATTTTTTATTTTAATTTTAAGGTGGGACAATGTGAGTTTTAATAAATATGGAATTTTAGGAAGAACAAGTTTTAGTTTAGAGTCGAATTTTTCTATCCGGACCTGACCCGACTCAAATATAATTACAAATTTGTCAATATATTTTAGGGGTTCCATTCCCTTATCCATCTTTTCCATCATATTCCCGCCTCGCATTTCTTCTTCTTCCCTTATTTCTTTTATTTTGTTCTTCTTTCCCTATAATTCTTTTTCTTCCATAATTTTTCTTCTTTTTCATTATATCTTCCCCCAATTACTTTTTATTCGTTTGAATTTTTGTTTATTGTTCTTTTATTCTTTTTCTTCTGTGAGTTTTTACTTTTAATTTTTATTCTATTTTTTGGATTTGGTAATATTGTAGCAATTTATTGTTGTGTTTTTTGTTTGTCTGATGAGATAATGGTTTAAATTTGCATGTTTTTTTTCGGTATATTTCAGTTTTGGATTTCAATTTTGCATGCCTTTTTTTGTATATTTTATATTTGTAGTTCAATTTTGCATGTTGTTCGTTTTATGTTTTTCATCTGAACCTATTTTTCTGGTATTGAATTTCTTTTCATTTTATGTTTATCATTCATTTCAAATTTTTTTTCCAGTAGTATTTTCTTTTTGTTTGATTATATTATTTTCATATTTTTTTTATTTATGTGGGGTTTAGACTTTGATTGTTTGGTAAGAAAATCTGATATTGTATGAGAAAGTGTGAGAAAATCTGGAAAAACTTTTGGTTTGTGTGATTCGGGTCGGTCATGATTTTATTTTCGCCTCTAAATTCAGGGTGGATTCAAGACGTATGAAAATTATAAAATATCGGGATTAGATTAGAACTATATAGATATCTTAACTTTTGAATCATGATCGGGACGACCAAAAACCCATCCATTACCATCCATGTATGCATCCTCTCAGATCTCAAAATAAACTCATGTAAGAGCATCATTGTTATCAAACTTTACTATGTCATCTGAATATATTTGTGTAATTTCATAATATGAACAATTCACGTGTATAGTATGAAAATTTCATAATATGTTAACATTTGAACCATTCCCTTAAATGTGTTGTTTAAAATAAATAAAAAATGAAATGGTAATTTATGAAAATAATTTTAATTTTTATATTTTCGAATGACTTGAGATAAAAGTGTTTCCGAATCGTTTTTGAATTAATAATAACTACTAATTGTATTGAATAATGATTTAATATAATTGCCCTAAACGATGGTTTTAAGAAAAATATTTCGATTGATTTATTATTGTTTTGTGCTTTTCTTGTAATTTTGAGTATTTTCTCTCTATTTAATAACATTAATAATAATTCAAAATAAATAAAGAAAATCCTACCCGCTAAGTTCTTTAAGAGTGTTGCCTCTGTCCTATGTCTTAGTGTCGTCTTCCGACTAGTTCTTTATTTTCTTTTATTTTTAGTTTCAAATAAAAATCTACTCTGCTTTGAATTCTCATTTTCCTCGTATTTTGACGTGTTTTACATTTACAATAATTAGAACAGTTAATGATATTTACGATAATTTATCGTCGATCATGTAATGATATTTACGGCACACACTCTAATAAAAAAAAGTTAGTAGTTTAATATGATTAGATTTTTTTATTATAGTTTTTATAATTAGAACAGTTAATGAAACAATCTTTAATATTGATTTTCTTGATATCTACTCTTATATCAATATAGCGGATACTTAGACATAATAATAATAATTAGATTTTTTTATGAAAGATGAAGTACATTTTTAAGGGGTTGTTCAATTTTTTCTTTACGCCCTTTGAGTTTATATTTTTTTAATGATTAGAGTGAATTGTATTTGGTACACCTTTTCTTACCAAACCCAACTTTTTACCCTTAAATTAAAAAAAATAGTAGAGTTTATTATTAGTTAAAAAATAAAAGCTTAAGAGGGTAGAAGGCTCTTGAATTAAAAAAAAAATCAATTAAGCCCTTAAATTTTTTTTACACTCAATTAAGCCATTGAACCAAGAAATATAATCATTTAAGCCACTGAACGAAGAAATTTAATCAAGTAAGCCATTTGACTAATTTTGACCATTAAATCTCGACAGTTTTTTTCTTCATATATTACTGAAACATGATACACTACAGTTCTATCATGTTACATTTACAAAAAAATCAAAAAATATTTTTTTATAAATTTTATAAGTTTTTTTTTGAAATTTTTAGAACATTTAAAGAATTTTTTAAATAAAATAAAAAATTTGAAAACTGTCAAGTGAGAAACATTGTGACACAGTACACTGCAACAATGGATCAAAAAAACTGTTTAGATTTAATGGTCAAAATTGGTTAAATGGCTTAATTGATTCAATTTATTGGTTTAAGGGCTTAATGATTAAATTTTGTAGTTCAATGACTTAATTGAGTGCAAAAAAATTTTAAGGGCTTAATTAGTTTTTTTTTAATTTCAAGGGCTTCTTACGCCCTTAAAAGCCAAAAATAAACTCTATTTATTTAAAATGAAAAAATAATAATAGGAGTAAATGATTATTAATTAAAAATTAAAATCTTTTATTTTTTAAATCTTATATTTAAAATTTACTTCCTATTGAACGAATTTCATATTTATTGAAGGAAATCAATTTATTTCCAAAACTTATTTGTGAATTAAATGTTTTATACCGATTTTCTGGTACAATTTACTTATGGAAAATTGTATGATATAACTGTTGGAAATAAATGTGAAGATTATTCAAAAAGTTAATAAATGAGAAGATAATGGTAATAATTGATATTACATTAAAAAACGAGATATATAGATTTATATGAAAAAAATTAAACCAATTTCATGCAAAACAAATCTTAAATTACAAGGACTCCTCTTTGATCCTCATCCATAACAGATTCTCATCTTTCTATCAAATTATTTCTTCACCAATTAAATCGTATCACGAACTTTTCGAACATGATTAAATCTTTAAATTACCTGAGTATTCGTATGTATGTATGTATGTACGTACGTATGTATGTAGAAAAGGAAAGCATATCTTCCAGCAAAGATGATATTTCCAGTAGGATAATACCCAGGTTTGGAAACCACGATTCTCGATTTCATGTTTATCTCCTTTGGAATTTCCTTTCCTGTGCCGTTTTTTTCTCTTTAAAAGTTCATACTCTGTGCATCAATTCGTTCTTGTTCCAACTCTAAGAAACGTGGTTTTCTGTTGAGGGAGAAGAATGGTGGAAGGTGGTATAGTGAAACCAGATAAGACAGAGTTCAACGACTGCTGGAAAACAACGTGGGAGACACCTTATATTATGCGCCTTGCTCTTTCGGCTGGGATCGGAGGGCTGCTCTTTGGTTACGATACGGGTAACAACCGGTTATTACATTGAATCTCGATTATATTCGAAGTCGTGTCAGGTCATTGTAAAAATATGAAAGTTGTATTTGTTGGGGGTGTTGCAGGGGTTATTTCTGGCGCATTGCTTTACATCCGTGAGGATTTCCAAGAAGTTGAAAAGAAAACATGGCTACAAGTATAAGGACTAAATCTCAATTTTAACATAGTAGAGAGACCGAAACCACAATTTGACCTTTTTATTTGTGGTGTGTTTTTCTACAGGAAGTCATAGTGAGTATGGCTGTAGCAGGTGCCATTTTCGGCGCTGCATTCGGAGGATGGATGAATGACAGGTTCGGGCGGAAGCTGTCGATTTTGGTCGCCGATGTTCTGTTCTTTGTAGGTGCCATGATCATGGCTCTGGCCCCAGCTCCATGGATGATCATTGTTGGAAGGATTTTTGTTGGTTTAGGAGTTGGAATGGCCTCAATGACTGCACCACTTTATATCTCTGAAGCTTCACCGGCTAGAATCCGTGGTGCACTTGTTAGCACCAATGGTTTGCTTATTACAGGCGGCCAATTCCTTTCTTACCTAATCAACTTGGCTTTTACACATGTAAGTAATGATAATCACTGCAATTGAGACTTTTAAGTGCAGATATTGTAGTTACATTTGATTGTCGTTGTTGTTGTTGTGTTTCAGGCTCCTGGAACATGGCGTTGGATGCTTGGAGTTGCCGGACTGCCCGCTGTGGTTCAGTTTTTCTTGATGTTGTCGCTCCCCGAGTCTCCTAGGTGGCTATACAGACGGGTTAGTTTCTTATCTAAATAAGTGACAAAGTTCGATGACTTATTATTTAGTCTATTAGCTATGTGATTTTTACACTAAAATGTTGTCCAGAATAAAGTAGAGGAGGCAAGGTCCATCCTAGAGAAGATTTATCCGGCAGATGAAGTTGAATCTGAGTTAACTGCCTTGAAAAACTCCATTGAAGCCGAAGAAGCCGATGAGCAAGCCATCGGAGACAGCTTAATAGCAAAGTTGAAAGGTGCATTAGGCAACGTTGTTGTCCGGAGGGGCCTTTATGCTGGGCTGACAGTTCAAGTTGCCCAACAGTTTTCAGGCATCAACACGGTTATGTACTACAGTCCAACAATAGTTCAGTTAGCCGGATTTGCTTCAAACAAGACAGCATTGGCGCTTTCTTTAGTCACTTCTGGTCTCAATGCGGTCGGTTCCATCGTTAGTATGGCTTTTGTCGACAAATACGGTAGGAGGAGAATGATGATCATCTCTATGTTTGGTATCATTACCTGCCTTGTGATTCTATCAGTTGTGTTCTTCCAAGCTGCCAGCCATGCTCCCAAAATCAACCAATTTGAGTCCACTCACTTCGCTGCAAATGGTACATGTCCGAGTTACATTTCTGCCCCCAATCCAACATCATGGAACTGCATGTCCTGCTTGAAAGCCGATTGTGGTTTTTGTTCCAATCGAGCAAATGAAGTAAGTCCATTGCTAACTGCATAAACCCTACTCTATTTAATGGCTAGATTCTTTTTTAATGGCTTGTTGTTCTCTTTGTTCAGTATTCTCCAGGAGCATGCTTGGCAAAGACAACAGACCTAGAAAGTTCATGCCGCGGACAGCATCGTACTTGGTTCAAAGATGGTTGTCCGAGCAAATTCGGGTTTTTAGCCGTCGTTTTCCTAGGCCTGTACATCATTTCATTCTCCCCTGGTATGGGAACTGTCCCGTGGATCGTCAACTCTGAGATTTACCCACTGAAATACAGAGGACTCGGTGGAGGGATTGCTGCAGTTTTTAATTGGGTCAGCAATCTCATTGTTAGCCTCACATTTTTAACACTAACGAAAGCTCTCGGTGCCTCCGGCACATTCCTCCTCTTTGCCGGCTATTGTGTCGTCGGACTTGGTTTCATTTACTGGTTTGTGCCTGAAACGAAAGGGCTGCAATTTGAGGAAGTTGAGATGATGCTGAAGTCTGGTTTCAAGCCATCGGCATTCAAGGGCAAGTCAAAGGCTTCGAACCAATCAACATAAGTGCCAAGAAGATTGGCTTGTGATCGAAGAATGCAACATTTATTCGTCTAATTCATGGCACATTATGTTCTTATTTCTCATTGTTAATTACCATTTAGAAACAACTGAAAGTGAAAACCTACTCTTCAATTAGATATATAGAAGAAATCTTCATATTCGTGGCATTCATTACTCGAAGTCCCAAATAGTGAGAAACTCGTGAGTCGAATACTGTTATTTAAACTCAAACTTGCTCAACTTGACTCAACGAGAATCACTGAACAGAATTCAAAATTATTTCGAGACAAACTAGAATGGTTTACAAGCACAAGTGTCTCATTCACACCCTACTTATTACCAAATACACTTTCAAACTCAAAGGAAGATGTTGATTGCAAGTATTCAGTATAACAAAACATGCTTAAACATCTACAAAACATCAAGCAAGATGGTGTTGGATGTGTGTCTGTTTAAACAGGATCACTCATTTATAATCCTTCACACCCTACTTATTACCAAATACTCTTTCAAACTCAAAGGAAGATGTTGATTGCAAGTATTCAGTATAACAAAACATGCTTAAACATCTACAAAACATCAAGCAAGATTGTGTTGGACGTGTGTCTGTTTAAACAGGGTCACTCATTTATAATCCGGGGCTCATGTCATGAGCGAAGAAGAAGACATGATCGTGCTTGAAGCAATGGTCTATTTCTCAGCTGTTTGAAAAATGGATCGGATTGGTACGCTTTTCAATCTGCTTCGGCTTTATATATAAACCCCATTGAGTCCAGATGCAGGAATTAAAACAGATCAAGATGTTGAAATTTCTAAATGTCCCACACAATAAAAGCCTACCAACATTCTCATAAGATTAATACATGAACCCAAGTTGACCATTCTATAAAACAAAATAAAACATGTTGATGGAATGTTTCAAAACATAGTATGATTTAAAAGTTAGAGAATTGTCCAAGCTTGTTCTGCCAAGTAGCAAGTCCAGTTCATATGTCAATTGTATTCGACTTCCGATGTCAACCCTATGGGAGATCCGCAGTGAGAGAAGGATAAGAAGAAACAAAGCTTCAAGGTTGTCTAAAACATGGTTATAAAAAAGAATTAAGTCAATTTCTTATCCAACAAACCATATAAGTCAACCAACAGAAGACTAAGCACATAAAACAACCTCAGTGAAAACATTAAATAAAGCAAACTGAGTTGGTTACCTTTATAAATAATAAGCCATTCAACTTCCTTAGCACTTTGCTCATACTATGTATATGTTCTTCATTTCGATTATAAGACCAATTTGAATCCTTTTGAAAGGAAATCATCCCTAAAAAAACAATAGAACACATAGAACCATTAGTAGGCATTAAATCGGAGGAATCGAGCGACTAAACAAGTTGGAGTTCCACCATTTTTTACCTCTTCTTACAACTTTTGTTCTTCAGTTTCTCTTGTTCATTTCGCTTCTCAATTTGCATTCTTTTCGGATCATCGATTTGAATGAGGCTTCCTATATAAACCTCAGCACCAAACGTACCCGGACTACCACCGATCTTCACACTCCGCATCTTCTTCTTTTGTAGATCATACCAGACAAACTTTTGGCTATTAATCTCCATCAGAACCTTATCAAGATCCTTGGAATAAGCTAATGGTTTTAGAAACGATAAGTTGTTAATGGCTCGATTTCTTTGAACAGAAAGTAACGAAGTCCACGATTCTTTCACCCCATATTCCTTCATAACCCAAACATCAATCTTCACTAGGTCATAATTACAAACAGCACATAGGCATCCTTCCAAGACACCCACATCCAACAGATAGCCCTTATCAGAAAAATCCGGTTGAGGCACTTCGATGAACTCCTCGGTTCCAAGATCGAAACCAACAATTATATTCCTCATTCCGAATTCAATACGAGGAGGCATCACCCAATGTAAAACCCCACCGGCCAGCACACCATAGCCTCGTCTATTCAAGAGATGGTAGAAAAATTGGAACATAAACCTAAGATAACGAGGAAGCTTAGTGATTTTCCTCCAAGAGTCCTTCTTTAAACTATAAACCTTAACCTCGTAATCGAAAAAGAAGCTTTCGTCCTCTTCATCGCCCGTTTTATTGAACTTCGCCATTCTCACGACCTTGTAATCGTTAGTTCTAACATCCTGCCCGAACCCATAAAAAATATACCCAGATTTACAAGATTCACCTGGCGGAGACTCGATTTCCGAAACCGGCAGCCGAATGAACTGCCGCGTGGACGGATTAAACAAGGCGAGATTTTTATCCGAGAGACGGAATGCGAGGATTCCGTTACACGACCCAAAGGCTTCCGTCCCAGCTCCGCTACTCAGAGGGTAATCGAGCGGAACGGCGTTATCCAGGGAGTCGAATACAACGGAATAGAGATGCAAACCTTTGAGGATGATGTTGAGATTCGACCTGGTCTTGAGGGAACGGCTCAGATGGTGCTTGATGAAATCAGGGTCGTCGATTAACGAGCGGCATGGCTTCGACAAGGCCTTGAAACGTACCAAGGATTTCACCGGGAGGCGGTTGAAGATATCAGCGATTACATCCATGGGAAGATTAGACAATTTTTGGGGTTTGGGATTCTTGCTGAGTTCTGGGGTTTACATGTTTTTTTTTCTTCCTTTGAGATTGTTTGAAGGGAAAGTAAAGAAGCGAGTGGAGTGGGGGAGAAAGTTGTTGGACAAGCGGTAAAAAAGAAGAAATGACAATAATGGGTTACCTGCTTTGTAGGTGAAGGCATGTCCCACTTTATTAAGGGTTTCGGGATGGTTTTTGGTCTTTTCTCTACCTTTCTTCCATAAAACAAGACTGCAAAGTTAATTTCGACGACGGCGATCGTAATGATATTGCTGTCGCAGCTACGATGAAGGTCTCAAGCTCTAGATTCGTTGGATGTAAAAGTCGAAGTTTCTCCGATAATTTCTTCGAGAGGATCTCGACTAGTTTCGGAGATTGCACTCTAAGAAGAATTGAATGACAGAGGGAAGGCAAGCCAAAAGTCAGTTCTATCATGTTTATCATCGATAAATAAAATATTTGGTAGAAAGTTAACAAGATAGTGGCTTAGCTTGATGGTTAGGCACCATGCCTTCAACCACAAGGCCTTAGTTTGATTCTTTGTAGTGTTAAATCCAAAATTTTATTTCATTCTTATGACTTTGAACCAACCAGCTAGTGCCATGTGTCACCATCTAGTTGGTTCAAAACTAGTATAAAAATAATAATATTTTTTAAAATATTAATGCCACATCAGCATCTTCATACACGTGGCATCGCCATGTCAGCAAGTCATACCTTACATGTAACATCTCAAAATCCGACTTAGTCGGAAATAAATTCCGGTGATCGGAAACCCTACATCGAAAAGGTCTAAATAATGTATTGACTTTGACCACAAAGTCAATTGTATCGATATTGGACTCCAATTGAGTCGAATTATTGATTATGAACCTTATTGAAATTATCGAAAATCTTTTAGTGACTAAACTATAGAAATTGAAAGTTTGAGGGTGTAAGTATAGAGAATTGAGAGTTGAGGGACTAATCTTGCGATTAGCCCCTCCTTAATTAAAATCACCTAATACGTAGGTGATCAGAAATATATTCCTTCACCCTAAGGAAATCTTAAGGTTATAATAAATAAAAGAAAGGAGGGAAGGATTAGAATCTTACCCGGGTTATGAGGAAGCAAGCACCTCTATCTCATCTCCTACCTCCAAGCCAGCACCTCCATTGTTGAGGTTGGAAAAGCTTGAGATTTCTTTGGTTTATCGATATCGAGTCATTGTTATCGATTGGGTAAGCTAGGATCCTTACTTTATTATTGAAATCCATGGATAAATTGAGTGTAATCTCAAGTGAGGGTTTTGACTATCCATGGGAATTGATTGCTAAATGGCTATTTTAAGCTTTGATATTGAATTTGATACCATTATATTGATTTCAATATTGTATTATAGATTCTAACTGATTCCTATTGTTTAACCTAGCTCAAGAATTGGATAGAGATCATCCACCATCGCCGACAAAAGCTAGGAACAAAGGAATTGCCATCCGGGAGCCGTAGGAGCATCGGATTATCAAGGTGAGTGTAGTTGGAGTCTCGGGATAGGCTAGGTGCCTTTCCCGATCCCATTGTCATTGATTAATGTATTGCTAACATCATTGTTAAGGAATATTGCACTGAATCACTTTGAGATTGCTATTAGTAAGCATCGGTAAGTATAGTATAGATTATTGAGCATCGACGTTGCCATCAACATTGTTATTGGACTTCGCTATCAATTTCACTATTGTCATCGTCATTGAATTATAGAAACATAAAACATCGATCATAGAGCATAATCATTGCTATCATCATTGTTATTTTCATTGAGTGTTGTTATTGATATAGTTATTGTTATCAAAATATCATAAATAAAGCATCGATCATTGCCATTGTTATTGACATTATTGAGCATTGACATTGTTATTGAACATTGATATTTAATCATTGCTTATTGACAAGAATATTGAACATTGCTATTGTCATCGAACACCGTTTATTAATATTATTACCGGACCTTGGATTCGAAAGGACATTGGATATAATTGGCATGCCATAGAATTCATGAGCTCAGTGTATGGGTGGACTACGATTCTTGGGCTACGACCTATATTGATTTGGCGAGGCGGAGGGGTGTATTATGATATTGGCCATATTGGCAAGGCGGAGGGACTAGACCATTCATTGATTTTGCGAGGCGTAGGAATTCGCGTATCCACTATCCAAGAATCAATCTAAGGGTTAATGTATAAGACATGATATTATTGTTATTAAACTTGAACATCACATTGATAACATTGGTTCATAGCATCATTGTTATTGATATATGACTTCAAATAGATTACATTGATATTGACATTGTTTATGACTACCTCACTAGGCAAAGTATGCCTAATGCATTTCATTCCATACAATTCAGGTTAAGGATTTTATCATTGAGGATCGGAGAATCGACGTTGTTGACAAGTCACTACAAGCCCCAAGTAACGTGTTTTGCCTTTATGAACTCCTAGAAGGGTGGCAAAGTAGTTGAACTAGTCATTTATGACTCTTTTGGTATGTATGTATTATGCATGGATTGTAAAAGTCACTAAGGCTCTAATTGACCTTTTTACATTGTCTAAAATTGGCTAAGAATGCATATTTGGCCTTAAAAGGTGAAAACCTAGTAAAAGGATTCGGATAGCCTTAAAATTTGGCATGCTTATAGATTATAGCTTAATAAACTCGCTAGTAAAATTTCATTGCATTTGGACATCGTTCAACAGGTTAATTCGATTAAGAACTAGAAAAAATTTGGCATTACAATACAGGCCGTACCGATACGGGTTCACCTGTTTCAGTATGGTAGTGCATATTTGGGACAGTCAAAGTGTAGGTTAACCTAGGTTTATCGATACGGCTTCAAGGCGTTTCGATACGACTTTAGGCAGTGAGGTCTGGAAAATCAATGGCATCGGTATGGGTACAAGGTGTATTGAAACGGGTCCTGGTCAAAGTCAACGTTAGTCAACCCGTATCGGTACATGTCAAGCTGTATCGAAACGAAGTTGGACAATTTATTTGGAGTTCAAATCCATGTATACCCATACCGATACGGACCAAGGTGTTTCGGTACGGTCTCTATTATATCTGTTAGGGGCTGCTGAACACAGTTTTGCACTGTTTACAGATTGGTCACTGAATCTTGTTTTGCTAAATTGAATAAGGAAATGAATTCCGATTGACATGAAATTTCACAGTCATTTATTACTGCTCGAATTAGATGGTTGTTCGATAAATTTTTAAGAAAGGCCTATAAAACATCGAATTTATAGTTTGGTCTCTAAGGGCTTAAGAAGTTTAAAAATTGGTCCTAATTCAGATTAGCAAGCCTCATACCGCTTTGTTTTAGTTGCATATTGTTATTGGATCGCATCGTATAACTTACTGATCTAGTTATTGCACCAGATTCATTGTATCGTTCACCGGTAACGCTTTTCGACCTGGTTTTCTACCAGACCGGAAAGAGGGTGTTACAATGTAGACATGCCACATCATCAAAGGGCGTTGATTGACGAGTTTCCATCCAACGAGGGTGAAATTTGAACGAAAATCAAACGTTAAGGTTTTGTTTGCACCAAAAAAAAGAATAGATGCTAAAGTGACCAAAAGGTTAAACGTTTGGGGCTATTTTTAACTGTATGCCTTAAAAAACCCGACTCAACCCGACTCGAAAATAAATACACTAAACTCAACCCCATCCTGACCCGACCTATAGAAAAGTAATAATTTTAGGGACTTAATTGTAAAAAATAATTTTAGGGGACTTAATTGTAAAAAAATAATTTTAAGGACTAAATTCTAAATAAAAAATTCAATTTTAATGACCTAATTGTAAAAAATATAGAGAGTGTGGTATTATTATAAAATCCTTAAAAAATTTAGGGGAAAATTACACATTTAGTCTCGGGTCGGGTCAGATATTGTCCACCATAAACCCGAACCCGACTCTTAATAAAAACCCTACTCGACCCGAACATGATTCTTTCATTAAAAAATTTGATCCAATCGGGTCGGGTTGGAACCTGATCGAGTTGAGTAAAATGCTCATCCCTAGTTTAAAAATGTTTTTATAACTATCTACATCGAATCAATTAGCTGATTAATCTATATTGAGTACTGGAGAGATTTAAATGTGACGGTGACTTTTCCTACCTAATTGTTCCATTTACAATTCTAGTGCTCGAATTTCTGACCTTATGAGTTCTAGTGCGTGCCTCGTCTTACTTGAACAACTAATTTTGATAAAGTTTTTAACATGTCTTTGATACTTAGGCTCTGTTCACGAATGATTTTAGGTGAAAAATAGTGAGAACAATAGTTTGAGAGAAGCTGAAAATTTTAGCGTTTTCAAAAGTTTGATTTGGAGATCAAATTATGCAGAAAAGCTGGTTGAAGAAGCGTAATTTTGGGTCATTCGACGCAGCTTTTTTTGTTGGCGCTCCAAAAGTTTGTTTGGAACTCAACATTCTCTTAAATTGAATTTAAATTGAATATTTTTTGAATTTATATCTAACGATGTTTTTAAATATGGTGGTGTGATTATATGATAGTATATGTTCTGTTTTTCTAGCCCTTTAAAGATGCACACACATTGTACACATATAGTGCTCGAAATCGGATCACCTAAATGAATCACATCATTATTTACTATTGTGACCACTCAACGAGTTCATATCTAACGAATTTTTGTATCGAAGTTAGTAGTTAAACTTTAATTTTTATCTATTTTCTATATTTTTATTAATGATGTTAACTTTTGGTGATATAACAATATAATATATTATCATGCGTGAATAATGTTGTCATCATATACATGTTTTTAAAAATAAAATTTATAAAATTTTATTAGAAGT
Organism: Hibiscus mutabilis; assembly: GCA_019671005.1. NCBI lineage: Eukaryota > Viridiplantae > Streptophyta > Magnoliopsida > Malvales > Malvaceae > Hibiscus > Hibiscus mutabilis. The sequence continues at coordinate 56,593,505 of CM033725.1, forward strand.
ACACGTAACAATAAGTTGAATTAAAATTTTAATATCAATTTCAAAATAAAAAATTATTCAAAGTAAAAAATTCTAAATTACTTTTCTAAGTACTTAAATTATTTTTTTGTCAAATAAGTCTATAGACTATTATATGTGACTAGTTTTACTTTAATTACTTTTTGCATCTAAAAAAATATTTTAGATAAGACGTTAACATGTTATAAAGATTTAAATATTTGTTTTAAACAAAGAATTGTCTAGGTACTTAAAGTATATATATATATACTTTAAGTATTTAAAGTGACCACATATAATAATTTATAAATTTATTTTAACAGAAAAATAAACTAATTACTTAAAAGCATAGTTTAAAGTTAATTTTTAGTTTAAGCATAAGATTTTTAGATATAAACTTGGGGGGAAAGTAGTTAATTCAAGTTCTAGCTTGAGAATAAAAGTTTCAAAGTTTGAAAGTTATATTTAGGTATTTTTTTATACAAATAATAGCCGTTTATTTTATTAAACGGAAAAGAAATACAATAAAATTATAAAATGCAACCATACAAGGTAAATATTAAAATCTAACAAAACAATATAAATAAATAAATAAACAAACAACATTGACGTCGGTGATGGATAAACAACATCAACACTAACATAAAAATACATATAACAATTATAGCACATTGACATAACTAATTTTACCAACTCAACCAAGAACTATCTTTGATAACTATAAATGTATATCAATGCAATAAAATCAATTTGAGAGTCTAAACCGGGTTAAATCAACATAACAATCAACTAATCGCTAACTAAATAAACAATGTCAAATCTAACCATAAAAGTAAGAGAAAAAATACTACAAATGTAAAAAAACATGTCATAATAGCATAAAAACGTGTTAAAAGAACAGAAAAAATCTACTATTTTTATTAAAAAGACTTATTAAACCAAACCAAAACAAAAATTTATATATGTAAAAATAAAAGGTAAAAAAGATAACAAAACAAAGGAAAATAAAAATATTGTTAAGTATTATAACAAAGTATGGACGATAATCACTTGATAAAAATTAACGACATCAACCTCTGAAATCACAGAGAAGAAAAAATATAGGGAAAAAAAGAAAAGATATTTAGAAACTCGGGCGGCTAAAAATTTATATTCAAGCTAAAGTTAAACGATATAATTTGATTTTTGGGCTTTGCAATTCTAGAAGCATCTAATCGTAGTATTAATTTATTAGATAGTTGGTAGGGTGGCTATAGGGTTGGATCATGGTTAAATTATGATTAAATATGAAATTTATTCCTTTTAATCTTATAATATTATTAATTAGTTTAAATAGTTAATCATAAACTATTTTCTCAACGAAATTTTTGAGGTAAATTTTATAACAAAATTCATATCTATATTTTATAATTTTTAGAATAATTGGTTAAAGCTATCGGTTGATATTCTCTCATTTTTTTTAGGTTGTGGGTTCAAAACTAATTAGGAGTAAATTCTCTTTTCTCCCCCTAAGTAGAAATTGTTCAAAAATAAGATTCATATCTATAAATATTTCAGAATTTCGGATATTTGGATGTATCAAGCATTAAATTGCTTAACATAATAAGATTCATATCCATGAAATTTTGAATTTTTGGATATTTTTGAATAACCCAAGACTTAAAATATTGTGATCTGTATTTGATCAAACTTGAAACAAAAATCAGATCGGATATCGAAATTTTCAAATTGGATAGGATATTTTTGCACACCCGTACTTGCATTGCTTAAGAGATTTGCATCTCATACTGCTAGATCAACTGATTGTTGGTTGATTTAGTCGATTTTACAGGTATTGTTTTATCATTCAAACTTTATTTCAAAAAAAATTAGTCGAATTGAGTTTATAAAATTCAAGTCGAGTTGAATCAAATATTTTTGCACAAATTTAAATATAGTTATTTGTAATGGTATGTACTGTTTAGTTCCAACTTAAGCTACTATATAATCATATATGATATATTTGTTTTACTAATTTAAATATTTAATCAAATAAAATTTTAAAAATACGATCAATATGCAACAAGCTTTTCTTATCTTCTTTTTGCTTAATTAGTGGTGACAATTAGTTTTAGTACCAGTTGTCGACCACCGGTGTTCATTATTTTTCTTATTCTTTTACGTTTTGTTTTCTCTATTTTAATAAAACAATTCTTCTTGTGGCACGCACCTCTGACTTTGTGGAACGCTTTTTTATTGACTTTTGTGATTCGTTTCATCTGTCGTTTGGCATGATTTTAACATACCTTAACGGTCGTTTGGTGCTCGTATAGAGATCCTCAAGACGCTAGATTTTTGATTTGATTATGTTATTGGTCATAGGAAAGATTGATCCCCACTTGCTTGATGTAATTAGAACTCTATAGCGGAGCAATCTGCCTGATAATTTGGTTCGCCCATCACACTTTTTTATCATGTAAAGTGTCTAGTTTGACTAGAGATAAAAAGATTCATGAAAATTTTTTAGTTTTGATGGCATGTTAATCTCTATAAAAATATTTGTCTTTTTATTGCACACTTATATCATATTATTAATGAACTAATTTTTTTATGTATATTTATTATATTTTTAATAAGATTTAATAAAATCTGTATATCATTATTAAAAAAGACACGATTAACTTCTTTTGTTAAATAACTCGGGGACATTTTGAACCTCGAGTCCTTTTATAAATATATTGGGTGGGGGCCTAAACAACGATTATACATATTACCGGCCAACTGCGAAATTGGGCAGCGAAAACCCCTTTGGAGTTTGGACTATAAGCCCATATCCTACCACCCTAAGGATTATTTTTTTGGACATACCACCCTAATATTAAATAGGGCCTATGATACCGAGAGTCATTGATTGATTAAGTGATATTATTTTTATTTTGTACAAGTTCGAATTTTAATATTTATATTTAAAATATAAAACCTCTTATTTAATAAAAAAATACAGTATGATACCGTTTAATAACATCTAGGACTAGATGTGTAAATTTAAGTTATTTTCATTTATATTATTATTGAGTAGTCTTAAAGAAAATATGTTGATTGAAAAGCTTGTGTAAACTTTACTAAAGTTTATGCAAGCTTTTTAATTTTAGGATTTAGGGTTTATGGTTTAGGGTTTAGGGTTTAGGGTTTAGGGTTTAGGGTTTAGGTTTATGATTATAACTTAGAGTTTAAGGTTTAGGGTGCTAGGGTTTGGGTTTAAATTTTTATAAAATGGTTGTGTAAAATTTTTTCCACAGCATGTGTATCGAAATATAACTATAGTCTTAAAGTGACTATAAATTAAGGGTTATATTTTGATACACAGGCTGTGTAAAAAAATTACACTACTTTTCATATTTAAGCTATAAAATTTAAAACCCAAATCACTAGCCCTAACACCGTAAAACCTAAACCTTAAATCATAAACTCTAAATTCTAACCATAAACCTTAAATTCTACACCCTAAACCCTTAAACCCTAAACCAACCTAAATATTTAAACCCTAAAATTGAAAGGCTTGTAAAGTTTATACAAGCTTGTGTATCAAAGTATTTTTTTTTATAAATTAATGGAAAACTACACCGGTGGTCACCAAACTATCACTCGTTTTCCTGTTTTGCTCCCCCAACTAATTTTTCCGTCAAAATCACCCCTCAAGTTAAATACTTTTCATGTTTTGGTCCATCTCTATTAAAAAAGTAATAGAATTGCTGACATGATTTTTTTATATTTTTATTTTCTAAATCAACATTCTCTTTCCTCCTCGTCAGCATATTATATAATATTTTTTTTTATTATTTCAATCGACCAACCAGAAGGTGAGACGTGTCACCTCCAAATTTCAAACAAATCAAAAAAGAAAAATACTCCTCTTTTATACATGTGGGAGGAATCAAACCAATGACCCCTTATGCAAGGGGTCCATGCTTAACCATTGAGCCAAGCCTAAGATTTGGTTAAATTTTAACCAAACAAATATTTAAGTTATATACTCTAAGCCTCAAAAATAAGAAAAAGTACTTATATAGTGATTTGAACCAGGAACACATTGTACTAAAAGCAAGTAGGGATGACAATATAATTCGAATCCGATTTGATCTGAAGAAAAAAAATTGATCCAAATTCGATTGAAAGTCCGAATCTGAATCTGAAAAATGGTTCGAGTCATAATAGGAGGTGGATCGGATATGGACATTGCCATGATCTGATCCGATCCAAATCCAAATCCATATCCGAACCCGAGTCCGATCGATATATGAATCCAAATAAAAACATTTAAAACTTTTAGTTTGAAATCCTAATTAAGTTGAATTGGGATTATATATATATTGAGATCCTAATTAAGTTGAATTGAGATTATATATATTGAAATTCTAATTAAAGTTAAATTAGGATTATACATATTAATATATATATATTGAAATCCTAATATGAGTTGAATTAGGATTACAAAGGCTATATAAAGGCATGAGAGATCTAACAATCATTAATGCTTTTTAAAAAACCATTTAAATAGTTTAGAGAGTTTTATATATCTAGCAGTCAACTTTTATTGTTTAGCATCAACGGCTCCTCCTAAAAGTAGTGGTGCGTTACATATTTTTTCACATTAAATTTTTAGTTTAATGTACTCTTGATATTTATATATTTTTTATGTATTTTCAATTAAAAATTTCTATGAAAAAAGAATAAATTCATTCATTTTTATTGTTATAATCTTAATAGGAATGCGAGATGAAAAATCTTCTACTCCTTTTTTATCTTTTATTTCTTTTTTAGGAGATGAATCAGCAAAAGAAAAAGAGGCATGTGTTCAAACTGCAAATGATGAGGATTGCGTGGTTGGTGGTGGTAAGAGAAGTTTGATGGAAATTATTTTTTATTTAAAGATATTTGTTTGAGATGTTACTTTAAAAAAGAAGAAAAATTAATTGGATTCGAACTTTCAGATTTGGATGTGGATTTTAGATATTTTATTGGATCGAACTTGGATTTATGTAATCGGACATGGATTTGGACTTGAATTTTTTAGGTCCAATTATTAATTGAATTGGACTTAGACTTTATAAAGTCCGATCCAAGTCTAATCTATTGCCATCCCTAAAAGCAAGGGGTTCAACTACTAAGCTGTATATCGTCAAATTTTAATGTTTAATTTAAGATGTATTATCACCTCAAAATTAAATCAAATTACTACTAAAATCAATCTAAAATTATTTTTTCAATTCGTTTGGGAATAAAAAACTAATTATTTATTTTTATACAAATGTATTAGATCATTCTAAAAATTAATTAAATGTAAAATAATTTGTTCATATACATGTCAACGAATTAAATTTTATTTAAAAGATTATATTTTATCCTAAATAAATATTATAAATTTTATTTTTAGAATATTTTAATATTAATTTTATAAAATAAATAAATAATTATTTAATTATTATTTTTATTTCAAAATGAAGTGAAAATAATTCTAGTTTGATCTTTAATTTTAATTACATTTCAAGCTATTTAAAAAAATTAAAATAATAATTTTAAATCTAAATAGTTATTTTCAAATAATTCAAAATTTACATTCAAAATTTTTAGATGATCTCATACATTTTAACAATATTAAATAATTATTTTTTTCCAAAAGAATTGGAAAAATAATTTTAGTAGTATTGATTTTTTAGGTGATAATAAATCTTAAATTAAATATTAGATTTTGTGAATATATAATAAACTTTTAACCTAGTGCGGTGGATAAACATGGAGTTTTTAGTTTAAAGTGTTCTTAGTTCTAATCTCTATATAAACAATTTTTCTTATTTTTGAGGATGAGAGTGTATAAGTAAAATATTTGTTTGGTTAAAATTTAACCAAATCTTAGGCCTAGCTCAATGGTTAAGCATTGAGGGGTCCCTGGTTTGATTCCTCCCGCATGCATAGAAGATGAGTATTCTTCTCCTTTGATTTGTTTGAAATTTGGAGGTGACACATGTCACCTCTTGGTTGGTTGATTGAAATAATAAAAAACGTTATATAATATGCTGACGAGGAAAGAGAATGCTGATTTATTTTAATAGAGAGGGACCAAAACAAGAAAGGTAACTAACGAGAGGGACGATTTTGACGAAAAAATTAATTGGGGGACCAAAATAGGAAAATGGTGATAGTTTGGTGACCACCAATGTAGTTTTCCCTAAATTAATATATGTTCATATTTTTTAACCGTTTGATAAGGTACACATCTTGCAGACAAAATTGTCTAAACCAGAATATCTTAAGATGAATATCATTCTCTTTTCTATTGAGACCACTCGTTGGGTTCATTTAAATTAAATTATTAAATACATATTAATAGATTTTTGTTATGAATATTTATTTATGGTGAATATACATGTATTAAAGGATACTTTAATGTACTTTATTATTAGGGTCTAATACCCATTGTAAATTAGGGTTTCCTTCTTTTGCCTATAAATATAGAGATTAGAGAAAGCATTATATACAACCTTACATTGAGAATATAATATAAATCTCTCTCTCTTTCTCTCATCTTGTTCATCTATTTTATTCTTGCTCTTTACTTTATTCACAACACGTTATCAGCACGATTTTGCTCAATTATCGCGGTTCTTGTCGATAATTCCCGAAAAAGATTTTAACAAGATATTGGTGACTACATCTACCATATATTCAACTTAGCTTGAAAAGTATAGTATGTTTTTACTTATTTATCTCGATATAGTGGTTGACTAATTATTCTTAAATTAAGGTCAGTGTATTTTAATTTATTGTTTCTTTGATGACATATCTAATATTAAATATATACACGATTATGATTTTTTTAATGACGTGATTTTATTCCTTACCATCCAGGGATGGTTGTTCAAAGCGGGGAATAATCATGTGTTTAAAACACAATGGAATATACGTGTAGTGCTTCTGCACTATTTTGAGATTTTTTTTGTTTTCTTAGTTATGACCAATATTTGTTTATTTTATTCTAATGATGAAAGTTTGTATTTTTAATCTACTAGATGATAGTAATTGCATCGATTAATCATTCTTATTTATACATCCTTATAGTTGTTTATTTTTGTAAGAATGACAATTATTCTTATAGTGATTATATTTATGTTATTTTATCGATTAAAGTTGGTATTTTTAACTATATTTTGAGTTTTATATGATATCTTTAAATGGCTTGGAAAGAGATATGACATAAAGAGATTATGAGGAGCTGTCTTGGTCATTTATATCTCCATTGTCATTGAGAGGAAAACCAATATCGGCAAACTCTATTTTTATTTTTATTCTTTAAATTATGATTTTAAAGTGCAATAAATTATGGTGATTTATGATCTACAAGAAGACTGTTATAAATTATGGTGATTTATGTTCTTTGTTCTGTTGGTTTAATCCGAATATATTGTCTGGACATCCCGTTCTGCGATTGGTCTCAAAGAAGATTTCTAAATGACCTTGTGAACTGGTTTAACAATGCTGCGTACGAGGATTAAATATTTGGAAAAAAAATAAGTTGGAATAAATTATCATTGTCTTATTTTGATCCACGCGCTCAACAATGTCAATGTGAATTAGAAGTTCAAACGATAATTCATGTACACAACTTAGAAAATCAATTGCTAGATGATTTTGTTGACCCTAAAAGAGTGACGAAGTCACATATACCAGCTATGAATGCTCCGATTAAATTTGATGTCCCAGAAGGACAAACTCTAGTTGCTAATGAGTCTAACTTACGCCTATAGCGTGGTAGACAAATAGGTTCCAAAGATCAAAATCTTTGAAAAAGAAAATGAGCTATATTTTATGATGGTTTGATCAAGGAATCAACGAATTATGAAAATCTCTAGAAGAGATTAAAAGGTCTCAAACATAGATATTATACATGACTCAGGTACCTGATGCGAGATCTCAATAAATTATGTCATGTCTGGTAATAAGTGGAACCGAAATCAAATCAACGTCTGCTGACTCTCAAGGAGATGTGTAAAATGAATACTGGCAAAAGGTATAAATGATATGTATTTGGGAAAGATAAATTGTGCCAAGAGTCTTTTACGTGCAAGTATACACGGTCGACAAGTAATACAGCTTGGTAAGCTGAATATCGATCCCATAGAGATTGACTTGAATTCGATTGCTTGATTGTTACTTGCTTTGGAAAAAAAGATTGTTGTTTGAAAGAGCTAATTTTAAAACTAAGAAAATAAAATAAAATAGAAACTGAAGTAAAGCGTTGGCAAGAAAGGTGTTTTCAAATGAATGATGACTGTTGGCAGGGAATGCCTGGTTCAAACGTTGTTCATGCCAGCTTTTATTAACAAAACTGTCTTGGCATTGGTTGCAGAGCAGATTCAAAAATAGCAAAGCCTCTCTCGATGGTCATTGCCCTAAACTGGCCAAGTAAAAATCCTCATATCTCTATAGTGCATGTTTTCCTTAAACCAATTTGATTTAAAAAACCAATCTATACTCCGTGGGGGTAGATTTCACTTCTGAAGTAAGTTCATCTACTTGAACGACTTCTCTCGAAGCTTCTCTCTCAAGTGTTCAGCAACTTTATCGTTGCCAACACAAGTCTGTTAAGATATTGGAAGGCAATAAGCTAACTGTGCCAGCTCTCGCTTTGGCACAGTACTTAGGAAAATTTAAAGTATGCAAAATAGACAAACTTTGCCAAAATAGAATTATTATAAAGGAACTAAGGCATAAAAGCCAACGTTTAAAACTAAAACATCCCCCACCAACTATTAAATTAGTTCATGGTGTGGGGGTTAACCAAAAAACCGACAAACGTTTTTAACATCACCATTATAATAAAAACTAAAGAAAAACAACTTCTGCCAACGAAAAGGCAGAGGGGTCTCCCGATGCAGCCCTCTACGCCAAACTCTCGACCAAGAAGTCGAACCACCCTTCCTAGGTTGCACCGACTGTCACTCGCCGCTCTAACACCTCGCTCTGACCACCTGTCGTTCTTCACTGTCAAATATCTCTATTCTTAAATGCTTGATCGGTTGGTCTTTATATAGGCGTGTAAGGGAAAGGATGAGATAAGCCTTTGCATTTGAATTTGAAATGATCAAGAGATAAAGCTATATCTGATCATTTTGATATCTTATCAGCTCAGTGTGATAACTTATCAGGCTAGGGTTAATGTCATCATGCCATGGCCATCCTGGCACACGAGCTTGGCACAACTTTGCCAACATCACTTGGCATCACCTTATCCGCTATTTTTTCGGAAGTTGATCCAATTGCGATCTTTTAGGAGCCTGATCATTTCCTATTTTTTCGGGAGTTCTTCTCTTCTTGGCATGTCCACTGGCATACCTCTCTACTAACAAATGATTGGCACTCATCTGGTCCTTTCGTGCCTGCAACATCTGGCATTCACCTTGGCATCCCTAACTACGTCCCTACGTCCTACGTCCATTCCTCCTACCATTCCACCTGCCAACCTGCACAAAGGCCACAAAAACAACCTTTCACACAAGCATAGGCAACCAACTAACTCCTTGATGCAAATGCATGATACTAACAAACTAATACAACTAAATGTACTTGAAAACAAGCAACAACATATCAAAATAGGCATGAAAAACAATACTTGTGAGGAGGTAACACACCCCCAAACCCAGCTCATTGCTTGTCCTCAAGTAATGCAAGAGAAAAACAAAAATAGTGAAAATAACACCTCGACAAAAGTTTGGTTGGAATGCCAACAAATGTTGGCAAAAAAAGTTTGATTATAATGTTGCCCTCAGAAATCTCAGTGCATAGTGCCAAGCATATAGTAATTCAAGTGCAACAATATAACTCTAGTCTAAGTGTATGATTTGTGCGCAAAGTAGAGGAAGTATGCATCTAGCTTCCATTCACCCCCTTAGCCAATTTACTTTCTAAACTCAGTTTTGTTATTTTCTATATTTTTTGTGCCGAAGGGTATTGGCATCATTTTTTAGCTTGCTTTATGGTACTGTTTAGCGTAAGTGATAAGATGGAGCATACCACGAATCCCTATCTTAATCCAGTTACAATTAGGTTTTCTCTTCAACTCATACACTAAGGTTTTGGACTTAAGAACTAAGAGGGAGCATACCACGAAGATCTAAGTACTTATTATCCCTAGGTAGAAGAGAGTTCTATTTTTTTCTTGCCTTGGCAGAACATTGCTACCTTATTTATTAGCCCTGGCATTATTTTTATTTTTTTTTCAAAGTTGAGCTAGTTTCAAATTGCCTAAGTTCGCTAGTGAACTAGATACATACCACATGTTAAGTGTAGAAACAATTACCTGAACTAGAGATCAATTGTCATGGCGAACATGGCATACAAATCTACTGGCATGGCAAACCAAAAATTAGAAACTCATCATCGGGCAAACAAGTAGATCAAAATAAGCTTTCCTAACAGTTGTTAACAATATTCAAATTTAAACTGAGACAAAATTTTCTTTTTTACTTTTTTTAATGGTTCGGTATGCAACTACTCTGCATGAACTACATGGCAAACAAAAAAGATTAAACATGAAATGCATGACATGGCATAAATGTGAGAAAATGCACACCCCAAAACCTAAGATGTTCATTTTCCTCAATGCATGAAACAACACATATATACATGAAAAACAGAAAAATAAAAATGCAAGAACATGAAGATGCAAAAAAAAAAAAACGAAATGCCAAATAGCTAGGTAGAAGAATACTTCCCTTTGGATGAGGCTCTATTTCGTTTGGCATGTGCTTCTTCTTCTTTTTTGGCATGGGTCTTTCTCATGGATAGGCTCCCACGGTCGTGGGCCATTCTCTTCTTTCTTTTCCAACTCTGCTTTGAGGCAGCAGTGGATTCTCCATGATCATCATTCTTCTTGGCAGACTTGGCTGGTGGTGTGAATGGTGCTGGCTTCTCTTTCTTGGAAGGAATCTTCTCTGACTTGGAGGAGGAATCGGTGCTGGTAGTCTCAACGTGTATTGGGGACAAGGGAACTGTTGCTTCAGATTCAGAACTAGCAGAAATGACTGGACTTGCATGACTGGCTGGACTAGCAGACTTGACTGGACTGGTTGGCCTGACTGGACTGGATGGCATCATAGGATCACTGGCAGCAGGCTCGACAGGAAAAGGTAGAAATATCGGCACCGCATCGGGGGGAAAGTTTCACAAGTACCTCCAGAAAGATGGTATCCCGCTCATTGGTATAATACCTTATTTTGCGTTAAGCTCTTCGGTTGTCTCCAATTTTCAGAGGATAATCTCCTGGCGTGTATACACCTGGGACAGCACTGCCAACGAGCTTATTGGCATGGTTTCTGGCATACTTGTCGGCTTGGCCTTGGGTTTCAGCTTTAGCATGGTCGTCTTGGCCATGCCCTTTTCTTTCTCTTTTGGCTCTCCTCTAGTGAGGTTTCTCTAGATATGAGCAGTTCTGGTCGTACCCTTAATCACTTGGCCGTGATCCTCATCCATCTTGGGTACTTCATGGCGTAAACAAATATTAGAAATCAACAAAGGGAAAAATAGACTTCCCTTACCTTTGGTAGCACACTTGTAAGTTTCATCGATAATAATTTTGCCGACAATGATCTGGCGTCCTTTGATAATGTAGTGCAAGAGGTTAAGCCGGTCCTCCGAGACTGTTTCATTATGCGATGTGGGTATAAGATTGTGCTTGATGAAATGGTTACATCCCCGCATCTGAGGATTCAATACCAGCCTCTTAATGGTCCGATGGACGAAACAGTCCAGGTTGTGCCAGGCTCGCACAGGTCTACCAGAATCTTCTTTCTCTTGGTCACATTCATAGACTCAGGGTACTCAAAGTATTCCTCTCCTTCAGTTGGCAAAGAAAAAAAAGAATTAATGTAACCTTCATCAAAACGAACGCACTTACCCCGAATCATCAAGAATGGAGAATCTTTGGTCACGGGATGGGTGTAAAACTCTTGCATGATGGTGGCAAACACCTCCCTCTTTTGCTGACAAAATGAACTCCATTTATGCATATCAACGATGGACATGAATCCCGGTGAGAATTCGACAGTGGCGACAGATTGGAAGTTGAAGTGTTTCTCACAAAGGAACGTCCTTGAAGAGAAGCTCTCATCGAATTTCTTACGAATCTCCTCGTTGAAAAATCGCTTGAAGGGAGTAGAGGATGAAGCCATAGAGATGAAAAGATGAGAATCGATAGGAAGAAGAAAAGAAAATATTAATGTTTTTGGATCTTACTTGAGAGAAAATCGAATGAGAGTAAAATGGAAATGTTTTAGGGGAATCGATTTTAATAGAATGGAAGAAAAAATGGTTGAGTGTTTAAGAGGGAGTAATTAGGGTAGCCGAAAAGTAGGGGATAATGATGTGGTTTATGAAGTTTTAATTGGAAAATGTTTAAATTTTAAATGGGAAGTGATAGAGATAAAGGTATGGAAAGGATTTTGAAGTGATAGGGTAATTATGATAAAATAACCTATCATAAATATGGGCGGCAAAAAGGGTTAAATTCCCCAGATTTCCCGCTCTTCTTTTTACGCAAGCTAGGGTTTTTTCTTCTTTCACACAGAATGTGCACATGCCTCTGGCATGGGCCATGGCATAACTGCTGGCAAGCACACTGGCTTACAGTCCTTCTAGCAATATTTCTGGCATCAATTTCTATCAAAATTCTTGCACATACTAAATGGAAAATCGTGTAACGCAACAAATGAATAAAAAATGAAAGACAATAAAAAGAAAACAAGAACAAAAACCTGATTCCTAAAGGAAAACAAAAACAACTAATCATAATATTTACAAAGAATTTCAAACCTGCGGATGCTTCATTCAAATTCTGCCAAGAGGATCACCTTATTGGCATGACTTTGCTTACCTTCCAAGTAATGTTTTAGGCGCAAACCGTTCACCTTAAAAATTTCTCCGGTCTGTAAGTTCTTGATATTTACGGCCCATGAGCATATGACTTCACAACTTCATAAGGACCCGTCCATCATTACTTAAGCTTACCTGGAAAAAGTTTGAGCCGAGAGTTAAAAATAAAACAAGCTGACCAATTTCGAGCCGTCGTGGCAGGATCCGATTATCATGCCAATGTTTTGCCTTCTCCTTCTATATCTTAGCGTTCTCATAAGCTTGTGTTCTAAATTCCTCCAATTCATTCAGGTCAAGCAACTTCTTTCCTCCATCAATTCTCCATGCCATGTCAAGCTTCCGGATGGCCCAATAGGCTTTATGTTCAAGTTTTACTGGCAGATGGCATGGTTTGCCAAAGACAAGTTTGAATGGGGATGTACCCAAAGGAGTTTTAAATGTCATCCTATAAGCCCACAATGACTCATCTAGTCTCAAGGACCAGTCTTTCCTTGTTGGATTCACAGTTTTTTCCAAAAATGATCTTAATCTCCTTATTGGATACCTCAGCCTGCCCATTTTTTGTGGATGGTATGCTGTGGCGATTCGCTGTTGAATCACATACCTACACAATGCTTTAGAAATTAATCTACATTTAAAAGAAGTACCATCATCATGAATAATCATTCGAGGAGCACCAAATCTATCAAAAATGTTTTTATGCAAGAACTTGGCAACAACCTTGGCATCATTTGTTGGCAAGGAAACAACCTCTTCCCACTTTGACACATAGTCAACAACCAAGAGAATGTACACATTACCGAACGATGGAGGAAAGAGACTCATAAATTTGATCCCCCACACATCAAATAAATCTACTGGCAAAATGTTCTAGAGTGGTAATTCGTGTCTGCTAGAGATGTTCCCTGTTCGTTGGCATTGATTGCATGCCTTAGCATACTCATGGGCATCATTGTACAGTGTGGGCCAAAAGAATCCTAACTGTAAAACTTTGGCAGCAGTCTTCATCCCAACAAAATATCCTTCATATGGTGCAGCATGGTATAGATGCAATATATGTTGCTGCTCATCATCTGGTACACACCGATGAATCACTTGGTCCGTACACTACTTGTACAACATGGGCTAATCCCAATAGTATTGCCTCACCTCTCGTAAAAAAAATTTCTTGGCATTATATGCCAGGTATAATAGTAGAATATTACTTACCAGGTAGTTGGCTATGTCAGCGTACCATGGTATAGCATCGGCTGCAAGCAAATACTCGTCAGGGAATTCGTCTCTAATTATAGTGGACTTATCATCCTCAATGTAATGCTCCAACCGAGAGAGATGGTCAGCTACTAAGTTTTCACTGCCTTTCTTATCTCTAGGTCAAATTCTTGAAGTAAGAGCATCAATCGGATTAGTCTAGGTTTGACATCATTCTTTGCCAAGAGATATTTCAACGCCGAATGGTCTGTATAAACTACAACCTTATTACCAATTAGATAAGATCTAAATTTATCAAAAGCAAATACAATCGTGAGGAATTCTTTCTCGGTTGTAGAGTAATTCAGTTGTGCTTCATTCAAGGTTCTGTTGGCATAGTAGACGAATGGAACATCTTGCCACGCTGCTGTCCCAGAACTGCTCCAACGGCATAATCGTTGGCATCGTACATGAGCTTAAAGGGCTCATTCCAATTTGGTGCCACGACTGTGAGGGCATTAATCAATCTGTCTTTAAGCTCCTGAAATGCTCTCAAATAAGAATCTTCAAATGCAAAAGTTGCATTATGTTCCAACAATGATCATAAAGGTTTAGCAATTTTTGAAAAATCTTTAATAAATCGCTGATAAAAATTGGCATAACCTAAAAAACTCCTTATACCTTTAACATTTGTTGGAGGTGGTAATTGCTTAATTACCTCCACTTTGGCTTGATCAACTTCTAGTCCTCTCTTGGTTACCTTATGACTGAGAACAATGCCCTCTTTCACCATGAAATGGCATTTCTCCCAATTCAACACTAGATTTATCTCTATGCATCTTTTCAAAACTTGCTCCAGGCTATGGATGCATTCCTCAAATGTTACACCAAACACTGAGAAATCATCCATGAATACTTCCATGTTATGCTCAATCATATCGGAGAAAATGGCCATCATGCAACGTTGAAATGTTGCTGGCGCATTACACAGTCCGAATGACATCCTTCTAAAGGCAAATGTCCCATATGGACACATGAACGTGGTTTTTTCTTGGTCGTCAGGGGCGATGGAAATCTGATTATATCCTGAATAACTATATAAAAAACAATAAAAAGCTTCACCTGCCAACTTGTCCAACATCTGGTCAATGAAAGGCAATGAGAAGTGGTCATTCCTTGTAGCCTTCTTCAACCTTTGTAATCCATGCAAACCCTCCATCCAGTGATGGTTCTAGAGTGAATCAATTCGACCTTACTGTTTTAGATCACAGTCATGCCACCCTTCTTTGGCACACACTGCACCGGGCTAACCCAAAAGCTATTGGAAATAGGATAGATGATCTCGACATCCAACCATTTTATGATATATTTCTTTACAACCTCTTTCATGCTTGGGTTTAGTCGTCTTTGGCCTTCAATGGTCCTACCATTGTATTCCTCTAGTATGATCTTGTCCATGCAAATGGTTGGGCTAATACCTTGGATGTCTGCCAAGGTCCAACCCAATGTTTGCTTATAATCTTTTAGTATTGCCAACAGTCTTACCTCCTGATCATGAGTGAGATCAGTGGCAATAATCACTGGCAGAGTCGATTTCTTACCTAAATATGCATACTTTAAGTGTTCTGGTAGGGATTGGAGCTTCAACTTTGGTGGTTCCTCAACAGATGGCTTTGGTTTCTTTATCTCTCTACCTGCCAAATGGAGTGGCTCAAAGTAACTTACATCTTTAGCTTCCAAGGCAGATTCCACAAGTTTCTCAAACAGTTCAGCTATGCCATCAAGCATGCCATCATCACTTGCTATATCCTGGCACAACTGTGTCATGTCCAAAGTAAAGATAAACTCCATCATTTCATTGGCTTAACATTCATTAGGTTCATCTGCATATTTCAAAGCTTGAAACACGTTAAAAGTAACATGTTGATCATTCATTCTCATGGTTAGTTCCCCTTTATGAACATCAATAAGAGCCCTGCCAGTAGCAAAAAATGACCTACCCAAAATAATTGGCACATTAATATCAGCTTCATAATCCAAAATGACAAAATCAACTGGGAAAATGAATTTGTCTACCTTTACCAACATATCCTCAATCTTACCCTTGGGATGTGCATATGATCGGTCTGCCAATTGAAGTGTCACCGTAGTAGGTCTTACATCTATGCCATGCTTCTTGAAAACTGATAGTGGCATCAAATTGATGCTGGCTCCCAAGTCGCACAACGCCTTCCCCATAAACTTGTCGCCAATTGTATAAGGAATAGTAAAACTCCTTGGATCTTTTAGTTTTGGTGGCAATCAGTTTAGGATCATGGCACTGTATCCCTCAGTAAGAGCAACAGTTTCAAATTCTCCCAACTTCCTCTTTTTGGAAAAGATGTCCTTCATGAATTTTACATAGTTGGGCATTTGTTCAAGGGCTTCCACTAATGGAATGTTAATTTGCAACTATTTAAGCACTTCCAAAAAGCACTTAAATTGCTAGTCCTGCTTATGTTTTTGAAGTCTTACTAGAAATGATGGCGGTGGATATACATATAGTGGCACTGCCGGCTTTACCAAGGCAATGCTGGCATCTATTTTGGCATCAGTCTGCTTATCATCATTGCTGGCACTAGGACTGGCATCCAATTTGGCGCTCTTACTGGCATGATCACTGGCATCATCTACTTTCTCATTCTCTACTTCTCTGTGTATGTTTGTTGGCACAAGCTTTGAATCTTAGCTGATGACTAGCTGCTTGGCAACTGTCTCTGTTTCACACTGCTTACCACTCTGAAGAGTTATTGCCTTGTATTGTTCATTTTCTTTCTGCCGAGCATCTTCAGGGTCACTTGGCAAAGTACCTTGGGGTCGATTGCTAAGTGCATTAGCAATCTACTCAATTTGTATTTTTAAGTTTCTTACTGTTGCCGCCAAACTTTAGATTGTTACTTCATTTCGCTCCATATATTGTGTAAGATCTCCTCCTTGGTTGCTTCCTTGCCCTTGCTAGAAATTGTTCTGAGCTTTTTGTGGCATGGTATTCTGATAAAATGCTGGCATGGCATTGTTGTTCTGCCGTTGGATGTTTTGGCGCAGGGCATTGTAGTGATTACCTCCTTGATTTCCCCAAGCTAAGTTAGGGTGTTGTCTTCAACCTGCATTATAGGTATTAGCATTATAAAAATGACCAACATTCCTAACAAAATTTACCGATTCAGGATTAACAGGGCATTCATCCACATGGTGGTTTTCTCCACAAATGGTGCAAAATGGATCCAGTGCTTTGACTTCTTGGGCCTCATTGTTCTTTTGCAACGTTCTCACCATGCTACTAAGGCTGGAAATCTTGGCATAAATGGACGCGAGTTCATCAACTTTCAACTTTCCACTGGCTTTAGTCCCGGTCCCAAGTCTAGCAACAGGATACTCGAAGTCATTGATCGAAATTCTCTCAAGGATATCAACAGCCTCAGTGTACTTCTTATCAAGCAACGATCTGGTTGCTGAAGCATCCACAACAGTCATTGTTTGTGCATTCAATCCGTTGTAGAAGGTTTGTATTTGGGTCCAATTTGGGAACCCATGCATTGGACACCTTCTCAACAAATCTTTAAATCTTTCCCAGGCTTTATAAAGAGTTTCATCCTCGGCCTGTTTAAATGTAATGATTTCACCATACAACTTGGCAGTGAGTGTTGGTGGCTGGAACCGCGTCAGGAACTTCTTGCATAGGTCTGCCCACGAAGTAACTAATCCCGGTGGCAAAGAATTGAGCCGTGCCTTGGCTCTGTCTCTCAAGGAAAAAGTTAACAATTTTAGCTTCACAGTATATCTAGATACTCCAGTTTGTTGAAGCAGTTGGCATATCTCCATGAATTGTTTGAGATGTTGTCTTAGGTCTCCAGTAAGTGCTCCATCGAATTGACCTACATTCAAAAGAGTTTGGATTATTACGGGTTTAAGTTCAAAGTTAGGCTCATTGGCATCAGTGTCAATAAGTCCTGGCATGAGATTTGCAATGTTAGGTGCTGAATGTTCTCGGATTGGCCTCTTTTCTTCTTCAACCATATTTGGGACATTAGGAGGCGGTGGTGCATTGTTATTAGGTTGATTGTTAATGGGTGGATCATTATTCACCACAACATTCCTCTAATTGCCTTGATTCATTTATCGGCATTGCCTCTTTAACCTCCGCAAGGTTCTCTCAATTTTCAGATCGTATGGCCAGTCGTCCACCACTGAGTGGTTTCTGGTCATACACTGGTGAAAACAAAAATAAAAACAAAACAAGTAAAAATTTAAAAACAATCAAATTTGTTGCAATCCCCGGCAACGGCGCCAAAAACTTGTTGACTCTCAGGGAGATGTGTAAAATAAATGTTGGCAAAAGGTATAAATGGTATGTATTTGGGCAAGATAAACTGTGCCAAGAGTCTTTTGCGTGCAAGTATACACAGTCGATAAGTAATACAGCTTGGTAAGCTGAGTATCGATCCCACAAAGTTTGACTTGGAATTCGATTGCTTGATTGTTACTTGTATTGGAAGAAAAGATTGTTGTTTAAAGAGCTAATTTTAAAACTAAGAAAATAAAATAAAATAAAATAGAAACTGAAGTAAAGCGTTGGCAAGAAAGGTGTTTTCAAATGAATGATGATTGTTGGCAGGGAATGTCTGGTTCAAACGTTGTTCATGCCAGCCTTTATTGACAAAATTGTCTTGGCATTGGTTGCCGAGAAGATTCAAAAATAGCAAAGCCTCTCTCGATGGTCATTGCCCTAAACTGGCCAAGCAAAAACCCTATATCTCTATAGTGTATGTTTTCCTTAAACCAATTTGACTTAAAAACTAATCTATACTCTGTGGGGGTAGATTTCACTTCCGAAGTAAGTTCATCTACTTGAACGGATTCTATCGAAGCTTCTCTCACAAGTGTTCAGCAACTTGATCGTTGTCAACATAAGTTTGTTAAGATATTGGAAGGCAATAAGCTAATTGTGCCAGCTCTCACTTTGGCACAGTACTTAGGAAAAATTGAAGTATGCAAAACAGACAAACTTTGCCAAAAACATAATTATTATAAAGGAACTAAGGCATAAAAGCCAACGTTTAAAACCAAAATATCCCCCACCAACTATTAAATTAGTTCATGGTGTGGGGGTTAACCAACAAACCAACAAATGTTTTTAACATCACCATCATAATAAAAACTAAAGAAAAACAACTTCTGCCAACGGAAAAGGAAGTGGGGTCTCTCGATGCAGCCCTTCACGCCAGACTCTCGGTCAAGAAGTCGAACCACCCTTCTTCGGTTGCACCGACTGTCACTCGCCACTCCAACACCTCGCTCCGACCACCTCTTGTCCTTTACCGTCAAATCTCTCTATTCTTAAATGCTTGATCGGTTGGTCTTTATATAGGCGTGTAAGGGAAAGGATGAGATAAGCCTTTGCATTTGAATTTGAAATGATCAAGAGATAGAGCTCTATCCGATCATTTTGATATCTTATCAGCTCAGTGTGATAGCTTATCAAGCTAGGGCTGATGTCATCATGCCATGGCCATCCTGGCACAACTTTGCCAACATCACTTGGCATCACCTTATCCGCTATTTTTTCAGAAGTTGATCCAATTGTGATCTTTTAGGAGCCTGATCATTTCTTATTTTTTTGGGGTTTATCTCTTCTTGACATGTCCGCTGGCATACCTCTCTGCCAACAAATGCTTGGCACTCATCTGGTTCATCCGTGCTCGCAACATCTGGCATTCACCTTGGCATTCCTAACTACGTCCCTGCATCCTACGTCCATTCCTCCTGCCATTCCACTTGCCAACCTGCGCAAAGGCCACAAAAACAACCTTTCACATAAGCATAGGCAACCAACTAACTCCTTAATGCAAATGCATGATACTAACAAACTAATGCAACTAAATGTACTTGAAAACAAGCAAAAACATATCAAAATAGGCATGAAAAACAATACTTTTGAGGAGGTAACAACGTCGATAATACATTTGCATGCAATATAGCACTAGAGATTTTGGATGATAATGTGAATCATTAACCATTTCCAATTGGACAATGTAAACAAAGAAATGATTGGCCAAAATAAAAAGAGGCAATTGAGGTGAAACTAAAATCTCTTTCGAAAGGAGAAGTATTCGGGCCTATAGTTCATACACCGAAAGGTGTAAAGCCCATGGATATAAAGAATTCTTTGTGAGAAAGAGAAATGAAAAAGGGGAAATTGTGAGATATAAAACTCGTTTGATTGCACAAGGATTCTCACAAAGACCTAGAATCAATTATAAGGGAACATACTCCTCGGTGGTGGATGCAAAAGATTTTTATTAGTCTGACAATAAAAGACTTAGTTTCTGCCTAATGGATGTTGTTACATTATATTTGTATGAGCCTCTTAATAATAATATTTACATGAAACTTCTTGAAGGATTTAGACTGTAGAAGCAGTTAATTCAAGTTCTCGAGAACACTATTCAATCAAATTGAACTTATCTATTTATGGATTAAACAAATTGGGTGCATATTGTATAATCGCCTCAATGAATACTTATTAGCGGAAGGCTATAAAAATAATTTAATTTCCCTGAACATTTTTATTAAGAGGTTTAGCTCTGGATTTGTCATTATTGTTATTGTGTATGTTGATGATTTGAATATCGTTGACGCTCGTGAAGAGATCCTCTTAACAATGGAATCCTTGTGCATCAATCGACATACACAAAAAAAATGTTTAAAGAGACTTTACATGCATAACGCATATTCATTGATCACCCTTATAGTTGCTAGGTCTCTTAATGTAAACAAAGATCCATTCTGCCCTCGAGAAAAGGGAGATGGTATTCTTGGTCCAAAAGCACCATATATATATATTAATTAATCTGGAAGCATCATATCTTAGTTGGTCCAAAAATACTATCTAAGTGCTACAAGACCATTACCTTTAGATCTTTCAAAACTTGATGCCTCTCCAGATCATGCAAATAATTGTTATGCACGAGGCAAAGCCGAAATATGTGTTTGGATAAATATATCCTGAAGATATGTGAATTGCTTTCACAAGATAAGGTGCTAGCTATTTTGTGTAGAGATAATGCAAAATTTATATCTCAAGGTGGATACATCAAATGTGATAAAACGAAACATATTTCTTCAAAGTTTCGTCCCTCATGATCTTCAGAAGAATAGTATTCGATGAATCCTTTCAAGCAGTAACTTGAAAGATATATTCACTAGTGCATAGTCTACTTCAACATATGAAGATTATATTCAATATTGAATTATGAAGATTCAAAGATCTTATGTGATATTCTCATGATGAGGAGTAAATACGCGTTGCACTCTTTTTCCGTTAACCGAGGTTTTTTCCAATGGGTTTTCCCGGTAAGGCTTTTAATTGAGGCAACATGTTATTCGTATCAAAGATGTGTGTACTCTTTTTCCTTCACTAATAATTTTTTTCCACAATATTTTTACCTTAGTAAGGTTTTAACGAGACACATTATCTTCATGGATATCCAAGGGGGAGCGTTATGAATATTTATTTATGGTGAATATCCATGTATTAAATGAGACTTTAATGAACTTTATTATTAGGGTTTAATACCCATTGTAAATTAGGGTTTCTTTTCTTTGCCTATAAATATAGAGATTAGAGAAAGCATTGTACACAACCTTACATTGAGAATATAATATAAATCTCTCTCTTTCTCTCATCTTGTTCATCTATTTTATTTTTGCTCTTTACTTTATTCACAACAATTTTTAAATTTTCAATATTTTTTAAATTATCCGAAATTCATACCTTCAATTGATAGTAAGATTTTTATCTTTTATTTATTATGCTATCTAACTTGATTATGAATATAATTGGAATTATGTAATTATTTTTTGACAAACAATAAATGTTAATTTTAGTGAATAGAGATAAATACAATAAAGTTATAAGAAAAGTTGATAAAATTAGAGTAACTAATTACATTAACCAATCGATGAAATGTACATAGTAGCTACTAAAACATAAAACAAGGCTATAAAAGAAAATGGTTTAAACCTAACCAAACAACTCAAGGAAATGATAGGTAAACAAACTCCAATTTCGTCGATAACGGATACAATAAAAAAGAACTAGTTTGGGAGTCCAACCCAGGGATATATCGGCAAGATAATTAAATAACCGCCAACTAGAGAGATAATGTCAAATCTAACCATAAAAAGAAGAGAAAAACGTACTACAAGAGCAAAACGAGTTAGAAAAAATGTTAGGGGTGAGCATTCGACCGAGTCGAGTCAAAAAAATTTGAGTTATTCGAGTTGGCGCGTCATATTTTACAACTCAAACTTTATTTGAAATTTTTTCGATTTGAGTCGAGTTTAAGAAATTCGAGTCGAGTCGAGTTTTTGAGTTCCTATAAAAATTTAATTGTAATTATTTATCATGTTATTGCACAATTTGATTCTATTTTAAATGACTTTATCTAATCATATAAGATATGTATAAATATATTTCTTCATATTTTTTCATATTTTTACATATCGGTATATATATATCATAAAAATTGAGGGACTCATCTTGAACTTAAAAATAAATCCACTAATTACTAAAAATTTCGAGTTATTCGAATTTTCATTTTACAACTCAAACTTTATTTGAATTTTTTCAAGTCGAGTATTTTCGCCTCGAGTCGAGTTATTCGATTTTTTGAATCGAGTCGAGTTTTGCTTGCCCCTAAAAAAATGTGCTATAAGAAAATATATAAAACTCAGTAAAAAGTTAAAAATTAAGAACATAACAAGAATTATGATAAAGCATGAAGACAATTGCTTAGTCATAAATCAACGACATCATTCCTTAACTATCAAGAATAAATAAATAAATAAATAATCTGAAATTTATATAATTATTGAACATTGAATTTAAAAAAATGAAGAACATCTGGGTAAAGACAAAAGTAGGATCATTACATTCTAATATTATCAAAATAAGACCCAAAATCTTAAATTTTTTAGACAAGCACTATTATAGTGAACTCGCCGTAGAAGCACAGCGAGTTCAAATAAAATATTATTTTTTTTGTTTTTTAAATTTGTCATAGAATCACAACGAGTTCAAAAAAATTTCATTTTTTTCATGTTTGAACTTAATTAATCACATTATCAGATGATTAGCAACTCATAATTTGAACTCGCCGTGCATGCTAGGAGTTCCAGTTAATTTTTTTTACGAACCTAGAAAAATAAACTATTAGGAACCCACTTCGCATCTTTAATAAATTAAAGAAAAAAAATAAAAAATTAAACGAACCAACTTTAATATTTAGCTCATGATTTGCAAAAAAAATGTTGACATTAGCTATATATAGGCCTAGCCAGAGTATAAGCCTTTATTTATTATCAATGTAAGATTTTTGAAGCTAAAATATAGTAGCAAACTCTTTAGCTCCAAGAATCTCATATTTATAAGAAACAAATGCTTACACTCTAGCTAGACCTATATATAGCTAATGCCAACATCCGTCTTTACAAATCATGGAAATAAATATCAAAATTGATTCCTAAATAGTTAAAAAAATTATTCTTCAATACATTAAAGATGTAAAGTAAGTTTCTAATAGTTTAATTTTTTTCTATTTATACTAAATACTATTCATCTTTTAAGTAATTAATCAAGTTAAAATATAAAAAAATTGAAATAAATAATATTTTATTTAAACTTATTGTATTTTTACGAAAAGTTTAGTGTAATGGTGTTAGTTTAGGAAATTTAGAATTTTAGGTCTTAATTTAGTAATAAGGTTCTATTTTTGTCTTTAAGCTCATCTGGTAGAGGGAGGACCAAGTGGCTGCTACAACCCTCAGGTCTCAAGAAACAGCCTTCTGATTCACGGCTCTTGTATTCAGAACTCAACATATGGAGTCAAAACAACTCACTCAATTGGTAAAAAGTAATGCTACGACTAGGGATCAACTTAGAGGGGCAGACGATGAATTTAGAGGGGGCAAACGACCTTTTAAAATTTTTAAATTAATATATGTTTTAATTTTTATTAAAAATCTATTTTTACCTTTTAAAATTTTATAAATTTGTATCATTTAAAATTTTATAATTTCGACTCTTAACATAAAATCTTGCATCAGTCACTAATTACGGGGGATGTTTAGTTTTTTCGTATATGTGTCCGAATGAGTGGTTTATTTTTTGCTTACTTAGAAACACTTTGCGAGTGCATTAGATCATAAACAAGTTTTTTCGTAAACTTAAATGATCATAATATAATTCATTTGATAAACAAAACTCACAACATATTTGTCTATTTAACTTGATAAACAAATAAAAATAAATTATACAAATTTAAGTATTACTATTAATTATGTTTCAAAAAAGGTATTACTATTAATTCAAATTCAAATTAATTAAATTATTTTTAAGATATTTGAATTCACTACATATACGAATTTAATAAGTCTAATATGTTTTTAAAGTGGTCAAATGAATTCAGATATCTAAATATGAATTTATTATCTAAGAAATTAATGGGTTTGGATAATAAATTTCCAAATATGAATATTTTATGTTCAAGTGTCATTATTTTATATTCACAATGAATATGTTACTAATAATAATTAGAATATTTAAATTTTAGTATGATAAATAATTAAAATCAGATATTAAAAATATTCGCCTGCTGTATCCATTTATCCCCCCTTCTCTCCCATTAACTTGGAACATTATAGCATGTGCCAGATATCAAACCAGACATCTACATATGTCATAAAACTAATCAAATGGAACACGTTGAAAACGAATTATTGTTCTAATCAAATGGTCCAATTATTGTACTCATTGAAAACGAATGGAACACGTTGGTAGTTGTCCAATTCAATGCTGATGTCTATAGAGAGTTATTTTAAAAAAGTTAAACTTATCGGTGATCATTTAAAAGTTTTAAATTTATGAGGACCAAAAACATATTTTCTAAAGAGTTCTTTAATTTTGGGAGGGGGCTCGACCCCACCAGTCAGATGCGGATGGTAATGGGTGAGTGGAAGCCTTGTCCTTCAAAATTTTGAAGTTTTAGTATTTAATCCTTTAAATTCTAAAAAAATTCAGTTTGAACTTCTTCAAAACTTTTAAAAATTCGTATCATGTTTCAATTTTTTATCTTTATTTAAGTACTTTCCTTAAAATTTTTAAAAGTTCTCATTAATATTGTTTTTTGAAGATTTTAATTAGACCACAAATTATTTAAAAAAAATTAAATCAAACTCTTTAAAATTTTAATTTAAACGTCCAAGTATTTTTAAAATTTTTAAATAGGCCACCTTTTATAATTCTGTCACTGGTCCAATTGTTTGTTTTGAAAAAAAAATAAATTATACTTATAAGCATAACAATGATATTGGATACATATTTAAATAACTATAATCTGATTCACACTATACTATATAATTGGATTGATAATTTGATTTAAATCGATACAGAGGCTGTGTAAAATTAATTTTACACAAGCCTGTGTTTTTACCTTATAAAACACAAATTCTAAATTCTTAACCTTAAACCATAAACCCTAAATTCTAAACACTAACCTTAAATTCTAAACCCTACAACTTAAACCCTTAAACTTTTAACCCTAAACTAAACCCCTGACCCCTAAATTTAAAAAGCATGTATAAACGTTTGTTTACATGGACTGTGTATCAAACTTTTTCTCTTTATTTAAACCTAAATCAAAATAAATCTAAATGGGATCACATACTTAGATCTCTTCCTCAACTTTAAATTAAGGGCAACAGATGGTAAAGAGATTGATCTTCTTTCAGTAAACTCTCTAGTTCGAGTCTTGTATATGAAAGAAACAATAATAAAAGAGCTTTGCCCTTTATTTAAGGGTTTTACTAAAATCATCCTAAATATAGTCAAAGTTTATTTGACTATCGAAAAACTTATGTGATTATCGGACACCGAAAATATACTACAAAACTAATCGCTAAATGATTTCTCAATTGTTTCTTTTCACCAGGGAGTCAAATGTTTGATTTGATGCATCCCAACCTTCGAGATTCTAGGAATTATACTAACAAAACAACACATTCACTCACATTCAGATTGGACTGCTAATCCCAAAGGGATAAGATATAATGAAATACTAGGATCACATTGATTGGGGAATCACCTTCACTCAAATTCAGATTGGACTGCAAATCCCTAAGGGACCATGAGGATAATGTTGTCAGGGTTGGTAATAGATGTTTTTGTTCGACCTGAACTCGGCCCGACTTCGATCAAAACATTAAAAACTCAATCCGACTCAATTTATTATATTTTTAAATTGTCACATGTATTTTTTAGAAATGGAAAAATAATTGAAGAATATATTGTAAAGAGTATTTTCATAATTATTCTAGGTCGAAACATGACGAGTTCCTACCTGATCCGCACGCGTCGCCCTTTGGTTAGGCTTTATTTCAATTTCTAATTTCTATTTTCTTGGTATGGAGTTATTTCGCAGGTAAGACTGCACCAGGTATCACGCTTATTTTCTAGCTGGGGTGCTCCCACAAAGCTTGGAAGCTCGTCATTGATTGACAATTATTTTGGACCTTTGGTTCTGGTTTGATTGAACCTCTTTTATTGTGTTTCTATGGTCCCAAATTAGTAGCATTTTTATGAAATAATTGTTATTTGACTTAAAAATGTTTGAAGTCTTTGAATTTTTAAAACAAATTAAATTAAATCTTAAATTTTTTTGCTCTTAATTACTTCCCCAAACCAATAAAGTTGATTAATTAAGTTTTTTTACTAATTTTGACCATCAACTTTTTACTGTATTTTTCTTGAAATATTACTGTCATGTGATAACTATAGTTCTGTCACGTAAAATTCACATATTTTGAAAAAATTATTTTATATAATTTTTAGAATTTTTAAAGAACTTTTTAAATAAAATAAAAAAATTTAAAAGTTTCAAGTGACAGCAACGTAACACGACATGTTGCACCAACTGAGCCCAAAAGACTGTTAGATTTAACGATCAATATTGATTGAATGGTTGAATTGATCAAATTTTGGAGTATAATGGCTTAAATGAGTGTAAAAAATTAGTAGCTTAATTTTTTTTCAAAAGTTCAAAGACTTATAATACCCTTAAACTTTGTTATTTCTAATGAATTTGAAACATATGCAGATATTAATATTTGAATATTGAGCGCTTAAGCATGCTCAATCTCACGTCCTTATATATATATTATACTAACAACAATGACAATCGAGTTATACTTAGTCTGATTTAGATTCAAACAATAATACTTGGAATTAACAATTAATACATATATTTAGATTTTAAAATATATTTGTCAATTGGCAATCTAGTACTGTTTATACAGTTTTTTGAACGATGACATCTGAATTTTACTAAATACCATGAAAGATATTATAAATGCAATACATCAAAAAAGAGAAAAAAGGTCTAGTCCACTAAAAATCACATACAAATGTGCAAAAAAAAGCAATCACTTCCATGGAGATTAACATACCATCAAAACCCAAAAACCTTCATGAATCTCCATGTCTCTGGCCAAACGAGATGCTTTACGGGATGAAAAAGGAGAGGTGAGCAAACCAAGCTATCAAGCAGATTGTTTCGCTACACAGTTCTGATTACATTGGCTAACAAACCATCAAACGAGTGGGGATCAATCTTTTCTATGACAAGCGACAGAATCAAATCAGAAAACTAGCGTCGTGAGGATCTCTATACGAGCATCAAATGACCGCTAAGGTATACTGAAATCGTGTCAAACGAAAGATGAAATGAACAACAAACCAAGCTATCAACCAGATTATTCCGCTACACGGTTCTGATTACATTGGCTAACACAAACCATCAAACGAGTGGGGGTCAATCTTTTCTATGACCAACGACAGAATCAAATCAGAAAACTAGCGTCGTGAGGATCTCTATACGAGCATCAAATGACCGCTAAGGTATGCTGAAATCGTGCCAAACGAAAGATGAAATGAACCACAAAAGCAAATAAAAAGCGTGCCACAAAGGCAAAAAAAAACAGGTGACATAAGAGTAGATATTCTTGTTAAGATAAAGAAAAATTAATATATATATATATATATAAAATAATGAACACCAACTATTAACAACTAACACTGAAATGATTGCCGATTGCCAGCTAAACTAAAAATGAAGAAAAGAACGCTGCTATTTTGTGGTTATTTTGAAACAAAAAAAAAATTAGAGTTAGGGAGGAGAGTATGTCTAGTACCGTTTATATAGTTAAATCATTAGATCAACTGGTTATTAAATCAACTGATCGAATCGAATAATCTTATAATCCATGGGGTTTACAGCCAAAATGAGTAACTAAATATAAGTAGACAATTATTCATACATTGATTCAACAAAAATATTCTAACACGAAAGCATCGCAATTTGCCACGTGATCATCTCCAATATTTTTGTTCCCCGACTAATTAAAAATACCAGCCGATATAAAATTTTAAAATTCTATATAAAATAGTTACAAAATGAATGTGAGAGTCTAATTGTTAAGTTATCGATTTAAAAATTAAAAATTAAGGGTATGGTTTAATTTGTTTAATTTTGAAACTAATAGAGACCTAGAAGTATTTAAACTGAAAAATGTGGGTTAGGGATTAATTTACCTAATTTTTTATTTAAAAGGGACCTAATAAGCAAATGGACAGAAAATATTGAGAAGACTGGGGTTAATTTGCCTATTTTGAAAACTAAAAGGGACTGAAAAGGTAATTGAAAACTAATAGATCCTGACATTGTAAATGAAATAAATTAAGTTGAGAGGTTTATTCACTATAGATCTTTGCGTACTCTATCCGAGTTAATCAGATATAATACATATCTACTACATAAGCTTATTATTAATTGTCTCCATTGAAGGGATATTATGTTTGTGATTCAAATTGATAACCCCTAATCAAAACACACAAATTTCGTATAAACAAAACAATGACTACATCCTAACAACGTCCTCTCAAATTATCATATTAGAGGAACCAAATAATGTTAAATCAAAATACAAAAACTAAATCTCAAATTTGATAATGATAGAGGGACCAAAATAAAAAATTGACCACATTATCATATGCAACATCGAATGTCATGATCGATCTACAAAGGCTATGATAACTTTAGGGATAAAGATATCCACGTGTCTTTGTTGATGATTAATGATTTATTGGCCCTATCCAGCTATACTAATTTATTGGTGTATATAAAAGAATAATTTTCTAAATTTACAAAATACATGGACATATTTTAAAAAATATATACATAAAAGAATCTATAAACTATATTTATTTATGTGAAGCTTAAATTATATCAGTGAGTGTGAAACTAAGATATTTTTGAATATTTTATTTATTTATTTTATATTTTGTTAAATATAAATTAATTATATGCAATGATGTCTTAGTTTTACTAGTAGGTTTAAAAAACTTTTATCACCGTACTAGATTTTGTCACAACAATCCATCCTTAAATGTGTAAATTTTAATTGTTTAAGTAAATTCGAACAATTTATTTGTACGATGTGTGTATTTTTAAATAGTTAAAAATAAAAAATAATACAACCATGTAATTACACTAAAATATTCAAAAAATAATTTAATTAAATATTATATAAAAATATTAAAAGAGAAAAGAGTCAATAGTATAATAAAAATACTATTTTAATAAACTTCCACATGAGTTGACATGTATTAACAAGTGACATCAATTTAATTAATAACATAGTGATAGTGTAAACAGTGGTGGAAGATAAGAGAGACTAGTGCGTGTAATGTCCCCACTAGATTTATAAAAAAAACTAAAATATAGTCGCTTAAAACTTTTAGAAAATTTAATTTGGCCGCTGAAATTTTTCAAAAATTTATATTAAATTTTAAATTTTTAAATATTTGTAATTAAATTTTTTTATAATTTTAAAAATTCTCATTAAACCTCTTAAAATTTTAAAAATTTTAGTTAAATCTTTTAATATATATATAAATTAAAGCTTTAATTTTTTTAAAAGAAATAATTTAAATTTTGATTCTTTTAAAAAAATAAATTGACCAGAGATTTTTTCACCAAATTTTATCATTAGTATAAATACTACATAATTATATTATCTATCATTATTTGATTCATTTTATATAAAATTATATATTTGTCCCTCCATAAAATATTTATCCAAACATATACTAATCATACTAGTCAGCATTTAATAGCTACATGTGCCAAAATTAAACGAGCGGAAAACGCAGATTTGTCTACAACTCTCATCCTCCCAAGTTTCAGATATAAAACCAAACCTTGTCTAAGCTTCAATTTTCCACCTCTCTTAACTTCATATCTATCTCGCTGGAAAAAATGTCAGCCGCCGAACACAATTCCGATGATCCCAAAACCCCACTTCTCCCTATCAACGATCGGGTCGAACCGAGCTCATCCTTTTCTCTCAAATCCTTAGTCACACTTAAAGCACTCTATGTCCTGTTAGGACCCTTATTGTGTGCCATCATCTGTCTATTCGTCAAGTTTGATGGCCCGGTTACTAGCCGGAACATGTTGGCGGTTCTAGCCTGGGTGTTTTCATGGTGGCTCACAGAGGCGGTGCCGATGCCGATCACCTCCATAACACCTCTGTTCTTGTTCCCTCTCTTCGGAATATCTTCGGCAGATAGTGTTGCCCATTCTTACATGGATGATGTGATTACCCTGGTCCTGGGTAGCTTCATACTTGTTCTTGCTGTTGAACGTTACAATATTCATAGAAGATTGGCCTTAAATGTAAGTTTTTATTCGTTTTTTGCGTAGTTCGGTTCGGTTAAGTTTTGTGTTCAAATCATTTCAGGTTTAGATTAATTTTTGGTTTGAATTATTTGTTCTGGGTTCATGTATGATCTTATCTGTTTTATGGATTTAGACAACTAAAATGTGACAAGAACCAATAAGTCCAATAATGTTGTTGTTGGTGTCTATGTGAATTATTGTACGAATGGACATTATTGCTCATCAACTAATGGTTGTGCGTGGGTCACGCAGATCACATCACGGTTCTGCGGGGAACCGGTGAATCCACCTCTGCTCCTACTCGGCATCTGCGCCACCACATTCTTCGTCAGCATGTGGATGCACAACGTGGCGTGTGCCGTCATGATGATGCCGGTGGCCATCGGGATCCTACATCGGCTCCCAACGGGCCCTGCTCAATCAACCCATGTCCGCAAGTTTTGTCAGGCTGTTGTCCTCGGCGTCACTTACGCCGCGCCCATCGGCGGGATGAGCACTCTCACCGGAACCGGTGTCAACTTGATATTGGTAGCCATGTATAAGGGCTCCTACCCGGATGCGGATCCCATTGGTTTCAACACATGGTTCTTCTTCGGTTTTCCATTGGCCGTGTTGATTTTCTTCGCTTTGTGGGCGATTCTCTGTGTGCTGTATTTACGTAGGGGCTCTAGCCAGGCCCTCGCCCCCTACTTGGACAAAGCCCACCTCAAGAGAGAACTCGACTTATTAGGTACATTTGTGATTGATTTCTTCCAAACAATTTACATTTTAGATCACTTAATTTAACATAAATCATACATAGATGTAAACCAGCTTGAATCTTTCGTGTTTTGACCCAATTTGTCTCTATAAAATTTAAATTGTAACTTATACTTTAAATTCAATGATCCATAATGTAAATTACACGAATGGCTTTATTTGGTATGAACAGGTCCAATGGCTTTTGCTGAGAAGATGGTTTTAGCAGTATTTGGGGTTAGTATTTAAGTAATTTATTTTCTCTAATGATTGATTATATGTTAATGTAAATTACACCATATACCACTAAACTTTAAGTTTAGTATCGGTAAAACTATTGAACTAAAAATGAATACTATTTAAGCACTGAACTTTAGTTATACTAATGAGTAGTTACAATCTCACAACGTTGTTGCACGTGGACCGTTAAAATCCGTCCACGTCATATATTTTAATGGTCTAATGATATAATTGAAGCTTAAACAAAAATTCAGTGCTAAAATAATATCGATTTTAATTCAGATGTATAATCGAAACTAAACTTAAAATTTAGTGGTATCTGGTGTAGTTTACCTTTAATGTATTTAAACTAATAAGGTAAAGGTAAAATGACTAAAAATGCAGATGATGGTAGCTTTGTGGATGACCAGAAGTATAACAGAGGACATTCCAGGATGGGGAGCTCTCTTCCATGGCCGTGCAGGGGATGGAACTGTCAGTGTGAGTAATATAAACTTTTGGATTAATCATGGTTTAGTCCCTCTACTATACTTCAATTCAAGATTTAGTCCATAAACTTTGGTATGGTTCCTCTATTTTTTTTATAAAACCATTAATTAGTCTAAATAGTTAACCGTTTAAACCATGTAGGTTCTCGTGGCTACACTTTTGTTCGTAATCCCAAACAAGAAGCAAAAGGGAGAGGCATTGATGGACTGGAACGAATGCAAGAAGCTACCATGGAACATTATTTTGTTACTAGGAGCCGGTTTCGCCATAGCTGACGGCGTCCAGTCGAGTGGACTCGCCAATGTGTTGTCCGGAACTCTAGATTTCCTTGAAGAGGTTCCGTATT
The DNA here is from genome assembly GCA_019671005.1 of Hibiscus mutabilis. Classification (NCBI taxonomy): domain Eukaryota; kingdom Viridiplantae; phylum Streptophyta; class Magnoliopsida; order Malvales; family Malvaceae; genus Hibiscus; species Hibiscus mutabilis. The sequence goes on from CM033725.1 coordinate 56,626,244, forward strand.
CAGCCATCCCCCCTGCAGTGTGTTTAATCAGTGCTGTAATAACCGAGTTCATAACGTCGAATGATGCCACGGTGACCCTCTTGCTTCCCCTCCTGATTCAAATGGCCAAAACCATGCATGTCCACCCGTTACTCCTTATGATTCCCGGCGCAGTCGGATCGCAATTCGCTTTCATGCTTCCAACCGCAACTCCTACAAACGTCGTCGGATTCATGACGGGGCATATGGATATTCCGAATATGGTCAAGATGGGGATACCGCTTAAGATTGCCGGCACCGTGTGTTTGTCGATATTAATGCTGACGCTCGGTAAACTTATCCTTCCCTTTTCCATTACGTTAGCTCCGTAACGATTTTTGAGCAACAAAGTTCAGTTGGTTTTATTAATTAGTCCATTTTTTTCTTTGTGATGGTAGGTGCTTTTGTTTTTGGAACAAACCAAGGAGTTCCATAGTATATATATAATGCTTGGGTTCATCACAAGCTGTGCTGCTGTGCATCACCGTGAGAATGATGGAGCTTTGTTTTGCTAATTTGGATTTTAAAGTGTCAACACAGAACTTCAATTTGTTGTTCTCCTAAAGTTCGCGGCTTGGCTTAATATGTATAATATATACTTATATATTTTCATTTCATTTAATTTTGTATTTTTTATAGTACATGTACATTTATGATTTATGATTAGAATTCGTGTCTAGAAATAGCAGACGAGTACAGTTTTACGGATTCTGCACTGTACTCGTCCCAGTTAGAGTAGGGATGAATATGAGTTTGGTGGGTAACAGGCGGATGTGAATGTAAAAAGTTATATCAGTCGTGGGTAATAAGTGGATGATAATTTTTTTTTTGCTCGGCAAAAAATAATTTTAATTAAGAGATTGAAAATATAACTGAAACTTAAACTGAGTGCCTCATTAAAAACTTCCTTAATTTTAAATGGAGAAAAAAATACACCACAATTAAATATAAGACCAAAATTTAAAAAGACTAAAAAATCACAAAAAAATAACAATTCTATTCTACAAACAAGAACGCCGGTACGCCTAAAATACACTGCGTCTATTCTGACTTTGAAAACTTCTATCACCAAACAATAATACATCTATTGTCGAAACAAAACTTACTTTGCTAGAAAATCTGTCTTTCCATTTCGAACTCTCGACACAAATATAAATGGCACCAAATCAAAAGATCGGGTCCAGCCAACTATCTCAGAGAAAATGATCCACCAACGCCACAAGCTTCATTCATCACACAACACCATGCAACCAAATAAGGAGGTTTATGTACTAAGATCTTAAGTTTTTAAAAATTTATCTGTCATGTATTCACCAGCCTACTAATTACCTACTATATGAATTTTAGAACATTTATGTTTATAGATTTTAGTTATACTTTTTATTATGGTATTTTATGTACTAAGATCTTAGTTTTTTTTTAAAAATCTACGTTAATCTTTAAGTTTGCAAACTTTGAACTCAATTGATTTAGCTTGAAAAAATGACGGTTTATGATCGAATTTGAATTTATGGTTTATGATCGGACTTAAATTAATCAGGTTGTAAATTTGTAATATGTGTGGTTAAGTAGAATTTATACGGGAGTAAATATGCTTAAGTTAAGTTAGATATAGTTAGTTAGTTAGTTAGTTAGCTGTAGTTAACTAAAATTTATATCGATGAAAATGTGCTTTAGTTAAGTTAGTTATTGTTAGTTAGTTAGCTGTTGTTCAATTTATACCACTGTAAATATATTATATATGCATTTGAACAATCAATAAAATATGCAAAATTTTACTCTCTTTTTTACAAAAGTTTATGTTTTATTTTTACATAATTCAATATTAGTGGTTGCTTGTAGGCGGATACGGGTGGGTACAAGCGGATACAGGTTGGTGGTGACGTCTAGTTGGATAGTAGGTATAAGGATGAATTTGAGAATGTACCCACATGAACGGTGTGAATTTAAAATTTGTACTCGCCGTGGGTGATGTATAGGCGGTGAATATGAGTATGTGGAGGAAGAGGAAATATCTGCACTCACCCCGTCTGTTTATCATATCTATTCGCGTCTTTACTTTCCAACAATATCTTCTCCGACCATTTAATTTTGTAGTTAACATTTGAAAAAGGTATACTATATGTCATTCAATTATGTGTGCTACAGACGAAATAGTTTTTTAATAAATTATAAATTATTCATTCAATTAAAAATTTGTTCCAACAAATTATCCTACCGTTAAGATTGAAAACGCTTTTTTCCCTATAGTTTTTACTAATTTTTTAGTTATATTTAAACATTTTTAAAAATTTTCAAATGCTAAAAAAAAAACTCTTAAAATAATAAAAAATCAGTTAATCTCCTAATAGAAAAACACCACCAATTAATTCCCTCCTAAAATAAGGAACGCCGCCAATTATAATTTTATGATCAAATTAAATTGATTTGCATTTAAAACGGATAAAACAACTTTGTCCCTAAACTTGAAAACCTTTTTTTAACTTAGTCCATGAATTTTTTTCTTGTCAAGATTAGTCCCCCAAACTTAAATTATTGTTGTCATTTTGATTATGTATGACTCTGAAATTGAATCACATTTCACTGCATTAAAGTATTATGTCTCGAAAAATACTGAAAATAAATATCAAATCATGAATAATATAAATAAAAGATTTGAAACAATTAGCATACATGAAACAATATCAAATAATCAAATCCGTAGATTGATGTGAATAGAAATAAATACCAAATTTGAAAAAGAAAATCAAGTTACCAAATCTATACATATTAAATTCACAGAATTAAAACCCACGTCTACGTTACTATTACTCTCCCCTCCCTCTCTATAAATATTAAATTCACTTCAATTTGAAACTTATAACTTAAAAACGAAAGAAGAAGAGAACTCAAGTATTGACGCAATGCAGCAAAATCCATATTTCTTTATCTTCTTGCTTTCATTTATCTTCTTTCCTCTCATTTTCTCTGAAATCAGAAGTACGAATCTCGCCGAGGAATGAACACCTATCGAGAATCAAAGGTGGTTCTGGATATGTGCGAGGTATTCGACTGCACATGGCCTTTAAAAATAAAGGGTCTCGAAATAAATTATTATACATATAATCATTTTTTAAAAAGATACTAGTAAATTTTAATTTAAAAATAAGTATTTTGAGAAATTAATATGATAGGAAAGATGTGTGTCAGTATATATGGTGATAATTGGGAGATTAATAAGATTGTCCCCTTAATTTTTCATTTTTTGATCAGCAAGAAAGTATGATTTTATTAAGGAAAATCATACCATTCTCATTTTCTAAAAGCGCGTGTGTGCAATTTTACTTAAAAATACACTTTCAATTTTCGGTTTGTAATTTCATATTTTTCGATTGGTAGTGAAAAATTTTCTAATAGGATGACATTATTTGGTGGCTTCTTGTTTTATTATGATAAATTACATTTATTGGATGGCGTTAATCTCAAATCTTATTGCAATAATTTTAAAAATGCTCTTAGAAAAGATTTAATATCTGAAGTTGATGTAAATAGTTATTTGTTGAGGTAAAATTACTTAGAGAGCTTTTACATAAGGAAAAAAATATGAGCAATGAATTTATTAAATTTTTTAAAATGTTTTAATTGCTTTCGAAATGCGACAATTGCATATAGAGTTTTATTGACTAATTTTATTATTGTTGCTTCTGCAGAATGAAGCTTTTCAAAATTAAAGTTTGTGAACTCATACTTACAGACAACTATGTCATAAAAAAGACTAAATAGACTTATTTTTTATGGCAATCGAGACTGGTCTTTTAAAAAAAGTTGACATCGAAAGTATTGTAGATGATTTTGTTTCAAAATATGCAAGAATAACGCCATTTTTTAAGTGAAAATGTTAGCCCTTTAAATGTTTGTAAGTTATTTTCATGTTGCTTAAGAGTGTAATCCAATATTTTTTATCAATGAAACTTTATTTGCTAAAAATTTTATTATAAATTAAGGATCCTATTTTATTAAAATGCACAAGGTCTCTTAAATCTTTGAACCACCCCTATCGAGAACATCAATGATCCGCACGTGACGAAGATTGCGGAGTTCACCATCGGTGAGTATAACAAACAGTCAAAAGCGAGTTTAAAGTTGGAGAAGGTAGTCAAAGGCGACACTCAGGTGGTTTCCGGTACGAACTATCGGTTGATTTTGAATGCAAATGAAGGAACGGCGGAGAAGACATATGAGGCCGTCGTGTTGGAGAAAGCATGGGAAAATTTTAAAAGTCTCACTTCATTTAATCTTATCAATGGTTAGATTTGATCATAAAATTTAAAGTAATCTATATTTTTGCTATGTATGTGGTTTTATGACCAAACTCGGCGTTTAACTAATTGAGTAGAGAATAAAATTTGAAGTTTTTCTTTAAGATTAAGAATTTGATTTTTATGTTTTTTTATGTTTACCACCGATATTTGATTCATTAGTCGACTAATTCTGATTGAATTCCGTAGAGGTTCAATATGTGGTAACCTACCCAGCCTAGTTTTCTTCATTAACAACACTAGGATTCAAACTTCTAATTCCGTAGAGGTTCAATATGTGGCGAGGGGGCCATGTGCTAGCAGCCGAGCTGCCTTGGTGTAAGTGACCTTCTCCTAGGCCCAAGTGGGACCTAGGTGTGCGGGCATTGGGGCCAAGTGGATGGCACAATGTCTCTCTAGGAGGATCTCCTAGGGACGGTTTGGGGCCAGAGGGCCCTATATCGCGCTCGTCGCGAGAGTCAGAGGTTGGCAGCTAGCATTCACTAGGCCCTGCGGGATATGATATTCGAGGCGTCTGTTGCCTGATGGATCATGAGACGACGCTTCCGAGTTATGTCATTGGATAAAGGGCTTGTTGAAGGCTGACTTGTTTGGGTTGAGTCCCTTTTCAAGTGCCGCACGACGTGCAGATCCGGGCCTGGACGGTATGGCCGTGACACCTTGCTAGCTCCGTCCCTGAGTATCCCATCTTGACCATATTTGGAATATATATCCCCCTTCATGAATCCGACGACATTGAAGGAGTTGCAGTTGGAAGCATGAAAGACTTGATCATGAATCACAGAACTCGTGCTCGGTTTGGTCACACTTATTTTCTTTACAAAAACCGAAACATATAGTTTGTTCGATTTTTCTTAACTAGTTTTATTTTTCGGTGTGAAATAAAAAATATTTTTATTGGATTGTGTTCTTGTTTGTATATATGGGAAATGAGAAGAAAAACAGCAAAATCAATTTCTTAATCTGAAATTTCGGAACCCAAATATCGCAAAAATATAGATTACTTTAAAATTTTATTCTCCATTCAGTTAAGTAAACATCGAGATTGGTCATAAAATCAGGTACATAAACTCATATTATCTATATTTCTAATTAAATCTAACTCTTGACGAGATTAAAAGAATTTAGGTTTGCATTTTGGAAACGACATTATTGAGAGTGAGAATTGTGAGTCTCGAACATAGAATATAAAATTGACCTAAATTATACTTAGAAAATGGTATTTTAACATTTAATAATTATAAAAATAATTTAAAATATAGTGCGTGGGTATGGTGTGTGAATTTGTATATATATAAAAACATTGTGCTAAATACTCTTCAAAACTTGCATGTTGCAATATTCTATTTACAATGCCCAAATTACTTGAAACCTATTTTCTTTAATTTTACTTTAAATAGGCTTTACTACCACTTTCTTAAAACTAGCTGCAAATGTATTTGTGTTTATTTTTTTAATTGAACTGATTATGTTTTTATTTAATATAATTAATGTATGTCGTTATTGTTTAAAGCTGTTAAATTAAATATTTTGGTCATATTCGGTAAGCAGTGTTCCGAGTCAAAACTAGGGGTTTGACCAATCAAATTTACTATTTTAAATGTTTGGTCGATAGATGATTGTAATATCGAATTGGATCGAACCTCTCAATTAAAAAAACTCTACAAATGAGTTTTTTGAGATAGAGATTTGGATAAAAGAACTTTAAAAGCTCTTTTCTCCTTGACAATTACAAAATTTGTCTAAATAACATAATTTTAAATAACTAATATAATTAAAAATATAAATTCATAAATAAGAAATTAATATATACATCTAAATTAATAATTATTAAAATTATATTATAAAGATAATCTCGCAAATAAAAAAATAATATATACATCATTTATATATACTTAGTAATCAGGGACGATGCTAGGGTTAAGTATAACGACCCGAATTTCCGAGTTAATAAATCGGGTCTCAGGCCTGGGTTATGAGGCTTTATATTAGAAGTTTAAGTAAGTAAGGGCTTTTAGGTTTGGGACCATTATTTTGGATAAGATAGTTTTAAATTTTAAATATCTGTTGTTGGTGGAAAAAGAGAAAATATATGTGATGGAGGAGAGAGAAAAGAAAAAAAATAGATAATAAAGAGAGAGAAGAAGAAAGGAGAGAAAGTATGAAGGATCATTTTAATCTCTGATCTACGAAGATCGGGTCGTCCGTTATTGACACCTCTACCGTTATTGTGTTCATCTCGCCGAGATGAGTTTACCGGTACTAGTGGCACCACTATCAGATTCGCCGTCAGAGGGGGTGATAGATGAAGTTTTGGATTATTGAGTTGAGGGGGTTAGAGGGCTCAAAACGAAAAACGGATGCCACCATCAGATTCACCAGCTCAAGGACAGTCGGCCGGTAAAATTTGATCGTCATCCGCCGTTGGGAGCCGTCACACAAGCAACCATGTGTTGCCGTCGCGCTTGGGTGTGCTCCAATAGCTGGGGAGAGCTGCCTAGCTGGTTGGGCCTAGCTAAGCTAGCCTGCCAAGCCGACCCAAGCAGCTATCCGAGTCGAGTCACGTCGAGCCAATCGTCGTGCAATCAGCCGCACCGCTGCTGTTGACCGTTAACCTTTTCGAGAGACCCTACCTGGGGGTTTCTCGACGTTCTGAGTTTGTTGGCACAATCTGTTTCGCCAAATTTAAACCTGGTAAGCTGTTTTTATGCATTTGACCTTGTGTTTAAATAGGGGATGCATGAAATTAATGTAGTTTCGTATTCGTTGGTATACGAAGATTATTGGGGATCGAATATTGGATTAAGTGAAATATTCGGGAAGATCAGATGAGGTTTTTAGCGATATCGGCTTAAGGTTAGTACACCTCAAACTCCTATAGCTTCATGAGAATCATAAATATGAATGCCTTGCGTGGTAGTATCTGCAAAATAGGTAGACAATAAATAAGCATATATTGAGACTGATATTATGAAACTTGGTAATTATGAAATGCATGATGATGCCATGAATATGATGTGACTCGTGGATACTTTAAAGACCATGTAGGGTCATTGTGATGCTCGAATAATTAATTGATGATTGTTTGACCGATTGAAATAATTGTGATGACTTGTATGCTTGTTCGAATAGATTGATGTGATTTGTTAGAAATTATACTAATTGGACTAATAATTCATAAAGTAGGGAATTGATATTAAATGATTATGAAGTTGGTAATTAATAGTAATCGAGTAGATGCGTTAGTAAACCAACCTTAATGACTTTCCTAAGTTTTAGGGATCGAATAAAGTGTTGTGAGTACCGATACCTGAAGATACCATATCGATACTCGTGTTCGAGTATCGATACCCGATATGCTAAATAATCAATAAATATAAATCAAGGGTGGAAATTGATGTGTATATTAATGATTGAGTTGTGTCTTGATAAATGAGATAACGAGGATTAATGGAGGTAATAATGAGATCAATTATATACTTCTCCATAATGTATTAACAAATTGATAATGTAAAATAAATGATGTAATGTCGTTTAACAATGTTAGGAAGATCCTTGAGATCACGTTGCTTGTATGCAGGGTAGACATTTGATTGTTGAGATCCGGATACCCAAGATTGTTGAGCTAAAAATCTACTCACTAAGCGCCCCTAGTTGGACTCGAGGCAATCTTCTTTAACACAACGTCACCGAAAACGCCGAACGGCGTGTCAGACGAACGTCAATTTTGCGTTCGACGTTTATTTATTTTATTGAATAAATATTCAATTATGAATTTCATCAATATACTTTTAAAAAATAGAAGTTTATTTATTTTATTTATATAAGATATTTTTGGCTTTGAATGTGTATGAATATTTCATTTTTGTATTCATTAATTTTTTTAACTAAATTTGACTTTCAACCTTTTAGAAAGAGTCAAATTTGACCCTCTAAGAAACACGAATCACTAATTTTTTTACAGAAGTATTTACTAAAACTTGACTGAGCAACTACGTATACTCATTTTTTACAAAACTTTTACATTTTACATTTTTATATTTTTAAATTAATTATTTACGTGACATATAAAATAAATAGTATTGTACCACACCAGTGATGCACCATCCGACTGAATCCCCAACGTAAAGGTGCCCCAACCTACTCTGGCCAAGCACCCATATATAGGCTACTGCATGGTCTCTCACCTTAAAACTATTAAAAATTTAATATTTTTCTTAAAGAAAAACAATTTAACTCTTTTTTAAAAGATTGAGAGTCAAATTTAGCTTTAAAAAATTAAGGTAAATCTAACAAAAAAATGTAAATATGAGGATAAATTTACCTTTATGCCTATTTTAATTTGTCAAAATTCGATCATCACAATCAACTTTTTCAAAAACTAATCAATAATCTATAAATACCTAAATAGAGCATTTTTGTAAATATCTCAGGTCGAGATGAGTTCTTTTGAAACCCGGATTTCATTAAAAAAACCAACTCTATCGGATCGCATCAAAACATTTCGGGTACTATTTTTTCAATCTCCAGGGCATCTACTCCAACATTAATCCTGGTTTTGCGCTCGTCATTTTCCCATTAGTCTCTACTCTCATATTAGAAACTACATTATAGATATCATGTATTATATACATAAAAATAATATTATAGATATAACATATATTATACACATACATACATCTAAATCATAACAAGGGACATAAAGGAACATGAACAAAAAAGACTGATATTGAAGAAAAAGAAAAGAAAATGGGCATACATTGAGCACTTATGAAAAACGGGCCGAATCAGCAAAGATAAAAAAATCCAGAGACTAAGGCTGTGATTAAAAAAGGCAGAAGGACTAATTGCGTGATTATCGAAGGGCGGAAGGTTTTAATGAGGGATTATCTCATTCTTAAAATCGAGTATAAAAGCAAAAATGAAACAAAAAATAGTTTTTGATAAGAGTTTTTTTAAACGGTACATCCTCTCTCCCTCCCTCTTATGTTTTCCAAAAATCAGTGGAATAACCACCGTTTACCTCCGCATCAACTGTCACTCGTCGGTGGCCGGCGAACCATAGCCGCCGCTAAAACAACTCTTTTTGTCTTCTTGATTTCAAATTCGAGCCTCGATTTTTAAAAAAAAAACTGTTTGCCCCTCAAATCTGTAAAAACTGAAGCAAAACCCCTTCTTTTTCTTGCCTAAATCACCCGAAAATTTTAGATCCCAAACTTGGGGAGACGAAACGACCACGACAACAGTGTTGTTCCTCAGTAACACCCACCTCAACCATCCTTATGACGGCGACCGAAGACGAAAAGGTGCGACACTAACCCTCTTGTTCTTTTTTTGCATTCGAAAATATAAAGTAGAGAATATGGATATACCTCTGAAGGTTCTTTGATTTGTATTGCTTGATTTGAAAATTTTCCCCCGGTTTCGAACTAGGGTTTACAATGATTGTGGCTTTGTTTATATAGCCCCTTAAAGTTTACAATTTTTGAAACAAAAAAGAAAATTCCCTAATCTCTATTGACCGATCTGTGCATTTTTTGTCGAGTTCATGTAATTTTTCTGCGGATGTTGGCTTTGACCCTGTTTGTGTTTATGGTTGCCTTTTTATCTGTCTGTGGTTTCTGAAATATTTTTGCCAATTTTAGATCTTTGATGCTCTGTGTTCTTTCTGTTGCATGTTGTTGATATTCGAACGGGGAGAGATGTGGGTTGATCGTGGCAGATGGCATGGAGGAGCTGAGCAGGCGTGTGGGCGCGTACGTGGGAGAGATGAAGGGGCTCTCTCAGTTCAAACGACTCCGATCTGATGTCGCGTGGGCGTGTGCCAAAGACAAACGGACGCGGCCTGGGGAACTGAGGAGACGAGTGCGTGGGTCATATGCGCACGTGAGGGATGCGATGAGCCCCTTTCTCGCGTGCATCTGAAATGTCAGATTAAGAGTCAATCTGACGGTGAGGATTGAGCTGCGCAAGATGGATAAAACACCTGTCAGATTAGGGCTAGGGTTTTTAAATACTTGGGCCTATCGGGCCATGTAATGGATATACTATTTTGAGTTTTAAATAACTATAACTGGACTTCTTTAAACATGCATTCGGACTTTATTATGATTAATCTTTTGGGCTCTTCTTTTTTTATTTAATAATAATCATATAATGTGATAAATGATCAACCAGAATATAGTAATGTGGCAACTTCAATCGTATCCTATTAATATAACTGTCAATATCATAGGCAAGATTAACATATAATAATAATTCTTCTTCTTTTTTTTCTTTTGTTTCTTTTTTCTTTCTGAATTAGACCAATATGGGCTATAATATTTTTAGGTTCTTAAACAGATAATAACAAAGCAACATAAAGTAAATAAAGAAGCCCATTATTATCATAAACATAAAACAGGTTAATACCCTGGATGAAATTACTGATTACAATAATACCACGTATTATAAAGATAGAATTTAAATTTAAATTTTAAAGACGATATTATTAAAAAAGAACGATAAATCTCAAACATAAACTATAAAATAATTGTCTCTTTTACAAAAAAAATAGTACTTGCTCTTAGAAATGACATGGCACATCTCTCTTTGATCTCAGCTTGACACTCCATAATAATGCGACGTATTAAAATAAAAACAATTAATGTAAAATTCAAAATAGTGAATATAGCATGGGCTATGTGCCTATAGAAACTTTTCTTCTATACAAGTGCACGTATCCAAAGAATTTAAAGCTTGGGCTGGCCTCTCTTTTGCTTCCTACACCTTGACACTACAACTATACGGTCTACCTTTTTTTTGACTATACGGTCATCTTTTCATTCCATATTAATGAGTAATCAACTAAAATTTTGATTATTATTTAATACACTGATAATTTATTTTTTCTTTATAAATAATTTTTATTTATTGACATATATGTTTAATTTACATTTCAATAAACAATAGAGACTGAACAAGTATATTTGACTGGTTGGCCAAACTGTTTATATTTGTTCTCTTATTTTCCCTTAGGTCATAAGTTCTAGACTCACTAAGAACGCTCATCCCTTTTCCTAGAGTCTCTCTTCTTCTCCTATCTAGGTAAAGTTAAGATTAAATTTAGGATTTATCAAAAAGTAAACGATTGAGACCAAATGACGTAATTGAAGACTCTAATTTTGTCCGAGTTAAATTAATTGCTCAAAATAAAATAAATCTACATTACTCTTTTTTTAAATACCCAAAAACCTTACTTTATACCCTAAGCCCAAAATTTCTTGACATATTATATAATTTTATATAGTAAAAAATATATACAAAAAAATAAAAATCCCAACTCCTTACTCACCAAGGTTTGGTTCTCATTGGATGAATCAATGCCTCATTCTCATTGGTTAAAAAAACTACTTGGTGACCAAGGTCTTAATTTTCATTGGTTCTTATTTTAAGGGGATAAACCAAAAATACCCTTCGTCACACACACACACACACACACATATATATATATATATATATATATATATATATATATATATTTCTACCCTAAAGAAAAACCTAACCTAATTTTCCCTGCATTTCGACAACCCCCGTTCTTCTCACTTTGAAAACCCAATTCCCCCGCCATTTTTCACGGCCATTTTCTTTTTTTGACTATTTGATTCCCTTATCCACTATAATTTTCCCTAATCGAAATTATTTTCTACCATTATTAAACCCTTGAATCGAACTTCTCAACCCCAACAACAACATGTGGAATTTGGTTGATCGAGCATAAATATTTGGGTTTTGGGTACATTCTTCCCTTTTCTTTTTATTTATGTATAATCCTTTTTTATAGTTCAATGTAAATGTGGATGATTTTATTGGTAACCTTTGTTATTTATTTTAGTCTCTTTTTTATGTGTTTTATTTTATTTTATTTTTTGCTTGTGATATGTATGTTATTTTACTTGTTGAATGTTGTTTAATTTATTATTAGCTTGTTTACTTTATTATCATGATTTCATATTATCTCTTTTATAATATATTTTCTTGTATATAGTATATAATATATAATTAAGGTATATTTTTTTAAAAGCATATACATGTGGTTTTTCATTTGGGTTTAGTTTAAAAGTTTGGGCCTCTTTGTTTTTTGGGCTCTTGGTTGTTAAGTTAGCTTTAGATTAGTTTAGGAATTAATTTAATTAATTTAGGTTGTGTGCTCGTCTAATAGGGGCACGACCCTTAAATTAATTAAGTTAATTCTAGGATTAGTTTTAGAGCAATAGTTAGTCTTAAGGTTCGAATCAGTTTAGTGAATTTAAATTTGTCTTTGGCTTATTGGAGTAAATGTTAAATTCATTAAAATTGGTTGAACACCTCTTAATTATCTTTTAAGATAAAATTGATATGGAAATTAGACTAACATTTTAATTTAAAGCCATGATTAATTAATTTAGCTTATTTTAAATAGTATTATTGGCTTATTGGAATACTAGTTTAAAATTAATCGAATTAATTATCATATCACAAGATAACTCATAATTTAATAGGGTTCTCTAGCCTTTTAGGATTAATTAATTTAAGGTTAATATTAGATTCACCTAGTTTTTAAATTAGATCACTAATTAAATTTTCATATTATGGGCATTTTAGGTTAGGGCTTTAGGGGCCTCTTTGTGTGTTTAATTTCAAGCATTTTTGCGACATCCATCTTTAATTGTCATTCATGTGACCCATTTATTTTAATTTACATGTTAATTAATTTAAATCATAAAAAAGGAGGTATTTATTATTTCTGATATTTGTGTCGCAACAGTCCGAGCTTAAAGGATGTTGACCAAATGTTTGAATTAATCCTTACCGACTCAAGGTGAAATTAAAACTTAACCAAATTGTTACATCATATTTTAAAATGCTTGCATCATGCATAAAGGTGACGTACGTGATTCGAACCATAAATTAACACGGCATTCGGGCTTATTCGATGTCGGTTTAATCTATGGTCCGATGTACCATCAAACTTATTAATTAAATGTCCAATTAATTTGAACCCACCAATTAAATTCCTTTCAAATTTCGACAATTTCCTTCGATTAAAAGCAATAAATATTTTGGTACTGATTTCCGGGCGTGATGGGGGTGTTAATCCTTCCCCACACGAAACCAACTCCTGAGCCCTTTCAAAATGAATATGTGGTTTTGTGGTGTCCGGCCTACCTTATCCAAGTTTTTATTGATTTTCAAAAGAAAAAAATTCAAAAGAAATCCCTTTAAGCCAAGATCACAAAGAAATGATTTTGGGGATAACCCGTAGCACCGAACTTATAATTTTCCAAAAGGGATTTACGAAAAAACGTTGCTACAGCATGGCGACTCCGCTGGGGACCAATTTTGTTTTTAAGATAAAAGGTGAGTTAGGCCAAGAAAATATTTGTTGTTTTTAATGATGGAAAATTGTCGAAATTTTAATCGATTCTAGTGAGGTTGACCCTTTCTTGAAAATGTGACTACAATTGTACGGGCTTTGATAATTGTTGGTCTTCGAATTAATTTTCATTTAATTTCTAAGGAATCACCGACATGTGTTGCATCATGATCATCAAGCTCTATACCCGAGCTCTATCCCTTAAGTGGGAATGAAACGCCACATACCCACGTGAGTAGCCCTCCACGGGTCGGTAATTCACTTCCAGAATCCTCGCCTCTTGACATGTGAGCATCCTTCCACGTCATTGGGTCATGCTTTCCCTCGAACCGAAACCAATTCACAAGCTTGTAATGGGCCAGAATTGGGGTTCTTGTTGCCTTAGTAGGTAATAAGATAGGTTTGGGTACCCCGATTAGAACCGAATGTGAATTTAAGAAGCCTACCCCTATTAGAGCCATACGGATAACCTTAGCAAACTAGAATTTATGCGGTTAGGGTTCTTCCTTTATGTGATTGCCTTTCATTTATTTTCATCATATTTATCTCTCTTTTTTGAATTCATTATCCATCAGTTGACAACCATTTTCCTTGTCTTCTCTCTTTCCCTTTGTACCTTTTTTGTTTTGAATACTTTGTCATATCATGAAGAGCACATTGAGTCGGAAATAGTCTGAAAGTAAAGACTAGATTAATGAGAGGTTTGGTTCGAAATAATGATGAAAGGAATCACGACATACAAATATGGCGAGAAGGGGAACATTTACATGACGGGGGCAATATTTCAGCTAGAAGTTCAAGTCAAAAGTGTCATCTGAAACCTTCATGAAACAAAAGTTAATGATGTGTCCAAGTAGAACTTAGTGTGGAATGATTGGGATTCCGAGGCAAGAAGTGCTTTCAAAGATGAGTATAACGACATCTCATATTCACTTGATGTTCCGATCGACCAACTGCCACTTCAAGCAGTGGTAGAGTTTTGGAAATACCGCTTATGGTTGTTTCACGATTGATGACTTTGATTTGACCCTGGTAATTGAGGAGTCTCAAGCCCTTGCAAGAATATCAGCGAGAACCATATCTACTCAAAGAACAAAGCTTTCCGGCGTAAGCTCGAAGGTTTCCTGAGCACTTTGCCATCTTGGGTCGACAATCAAGTCTCGACTTAGAATGAGAAAGAATATTTCGGGTAGAAAGGAATTCTGGCCTTAGCTTCAGCACACCCCAAGGGTCGAGTTCAGTAGGACTCCTTTAAGGGAGAAATTTAAGTGCACCAAATGCCAATAGTGGAGCGACTACAATTCGTTGCCTTCTTTATTTGGAAGTAAGAGCGAGAATTGATACAAGAAGCCATCCGAAAGTCATAATTCCTAGGGGAAGATGTTACCAAGCTTCAGGACTATGCGGATGATAAATTCAATAAGAGAGAAAATATTGTTGATCTATATGCTATCTTAGAACCGTTTGCAAAGCGAGTGTTCTTTGGCTATTGTAACGAAACGATATTCCCATTAATGCAAGTCGTTTAACATGATAGTTTCCGAATTCAGTGTCGCTCTTTGTATTCATTCATGTTTTTATAAGTAGTATTATTTTGTGTTGCCTTGTTATTTTTGTTCAAATAATGCATTCATGCACATTCATTACATCGTGTACATCACTGATCGGGGAAAACATTCACCTCAAAAAGTAGAAGTAAGGAGGGAATGACTTCTGACCAGTTTGACTTCAAAAGAATGAATGACTTAGTAGCTAGAATGGATAAGTTCGAATAGCTTCACGAACAATTGGTTTGGAACCAAAGAGAGATATATCATATGTGAAGAAGTTCCAAGAGGAAACAAGGGGAAAATTAATGAGCTGATGGGCATGGTGGCTACCATGACTGGAGAAGAGGGCATGAAAGAAGACTCCTTTGTGGAAGAGAAGTGTGAGAATTGGCACTGTGACTTCATAGCGGAGCAGATGTTATCAGCTGAAGACCAAGCTATCCTTAACCAATATTAGGTAGCATGCAGTACCTCTGAATGCCCAACCGATCTGGTGTTGAATAAGGTCGAAGACTCTCACTTGAAGATTTTGTCATCGAAAGCAAACGAAGAACCGAAAAAGCTTGAGCCACATGGTAAGAAAGGTACAATATGTAACAAGAGGAAGAGGATGTCGACTACACTGTCATCTGAATTGTCGTCCATGCAAACACATAATCAGCCTTTGATGCCCGTAATTCTAAAATAGCTATTGGTTGGTTAGGCTTCCAAGGCTCAGAAAAAGAAGGAAAAATTGAAGGACTTCCAGTTCACTCCCAGTCCATTCACCTACCAAGATTTGTATTCCAAACTACTTCACGCCCGTTTGGTGGTGCCTTGCTTTGTCAAAGCCAAGTCATCTCCATAGCCGAGTTGGTTCAATGAGAAAGATTATTGTGATTACCATGCCGGAACTTAGGGGTATTGTATGGAGAGATGTGTGAGTTTTAAGTATAAATTTTAGCATCTCTTAGATATTAGGGTATTAGAGTTTGAGACAATGAGTCCAGGTCTGATAGTTAATTCTCCAGCTGTGGCCGGTACTGTGAAAGTAAGAGAAAATCAGGTCACCGTAATGAAAGAAGAGGATAAGGTAAAGTTACCGGCATCGACAAAATCTGAAAATGTCAGCAACCATCATGATCACAACCGTCCTATGGAAAGTTTAGCTCTGAATCGACTTAAAAAATCTAAAGCAATCCTGAAAGAGCCTACAAAAGCAATGTGCCTTGGTAATAGTGATGTATTCCGAGAATGGGAGCCCTACTTAAGGAAAAATGGGAAAAGCTAAAATGCATGATGCAAGAGGGAGTGACAAGAGGACGAAGATGTTATTGCCAATGACAAATTCAGAGCTATTACATCTGTTGGTTCAAAATAAACTCTTGAGGATACCTTCCCCGAAACAGAATGCCTATTTCAATCCCAATGTGCTTGGCAGTAGGGTTCCATACGAATATCATCACGGTGACTTTGGCCACACAACAGAAGAGTGCGTATTTTGGAAGGGCAAGGTCTATGAACTCGTTAAGAACGGAGTACTTTCCTTTGAGAATGGAATACCTAAGTTTAAGAAATAGGCCATGTTTTTTGGAAGGTTTGGAGCGTCGGGATGAATGACCAATATTGCAAGGGTCAAGGATTTATAGGGCATCTTATCCATGTTTTATTATTTTTGCTTTATCTGTTTTTCTATGCATGTTAGCTTTGCTTTTGTTTACCCGAATGTAGTAGTAGTGATCATTTGTAAAGGTTTATGTTATGTTTGCTTTTGCTATTCCAATGAAATGATGCTTTTTTCTTAAAAGTGTATATGTATATATTCTTTCCTACCTTCGTAGACCCCTGGATATCACGTGCATAATGCGGTATTGATTCTAATGAAAGAGATCAATTGAATGTTGTGATAACAATGAAGCGCGATTCCCTCTCAGTCTGCTCTGGTCGGTAAAGCGATAGAAGCAAGATCACTACTCCTTCGATGATGTTCGATGTTAAGAAAATCTCCTAGGCGAACCCAAATGGATTTGCTTGAATGTGCTTAAAAAGGAAAATAAAAATAGAATAAAACGAATTGATTTAACTTTCAGAGCCTGATAATAGGCATTTTTCAAAAATTACTTCAAAGCCTGGTAATAGGCATTAATCAAAAGGTATTCCAATGTTCAAAACCTGGTAATAGGCATTTTCGGATATGAGTGCGGAATTTTAGGGGCACTCCTCTGAAGCCTGAAACTCCTCGCTTCATGAGTGATGGTAATATTTTCAAAATCGTGACTATGCCGAGTAACTTGGGGTATTGTTGTATGCTCCATCGTTATCCTCAAGACAAAGGACTGTGACGAGATGAATTCCCCTAAGAAAGAGGAAATGAATGAACAAATTGAATAAGTCCCGGAGCATTCTAATGGAGTTGTGGGAAGAGAACGAATCTAATAAGAAGATACGCTACACCTGTTCAATACCCTAGCGTCAAAGATGAATCCTTGAGGATACTGACACAATATTGAAGCATATACTTACACTTAAGAATTCCTAAATTGACATTATCAGCGTTCCATAGGCTAAATAAAAGTCAGAAAGCATAAACCTTTGTTAATGGAGAAGGATAATGAGAACTAAAAGGAGTAGTTTTCAAAGGCAAACTGCTGATCACCGAAAGGGTTGAATCTAAGACGCTCTTACATTTGATATCCGGGAAATTCTATTCTTTTTCATTAATTTTGATTTTGTATATTAACCCAGAAGCATCATTTGTTGAAATGTTGATTAGCAAGCCAGTGTAAAAAAAGAAAAGAAGGAAAAAAGAAAAGAGAGAAAGAAAATAAAAAAGGACAGAAAAAGAGAAAAAAAGAGAGAAATAAAAAGAATAAGGTCTCCGTGCTTTAGAATGGAGTTTAGGGCGCAATGTCATATGTGCATATGTTTGACCTGATACAAACCTATTAGCAGACCTGAAAAGAATAACAGTAGGCCGTAGTATGCTACACGATTCAGAGACTTGAAGTGAGTATTTTCCATAAAACCTTGGTCGGCCTAGAAAAATAAGGATTGAATTCTATATGAAATTTAGAAAATCATGGAGCATGTTCTTAGCCTAACATTGAGATGGAAGAAGGACCATACCAAAGAGTCACAGACAAATGACCGTCGAGCCCCAAAAAGAGATAGAGTACTACTAAGATCAGTAAAAAATAGGTATCTTAAGAAAGGCCTCAACTCAGCCGACCGACGTTGGTCATAAGTTAACCAAAGTGCAAGGCGACGATCTATCAAGCGAGTGAGGTATGCTTGCATCAGCTCACAGCGAAACAAGTTGCGAAAGTTGAAGCAGACCTAGAAGGGATAGGATCGACGCTTGACGGTTTTGTGAGAATTATAGTGACATTGCATGTTTGACGTATGTCCAAATTAATCGGCTTTCATTTCGAGCCATCTTTCAATTTTGGAATCCTACTTTCTATTGCTTCACTTTTAATAGGGAATACTTGATGTCCATGGTTGAGGAGTATTTTGCTTTGCTTAATCAAAAGAATAGTCATAAGGGCTGGGTTTGCACAAAGCCGTTGAAGTCCTATGATTCCCCTTTGAAGCTTAAAACCTTTGCCAAAATGAGTAAAGATTGGGGAAAATATTTGATTCAAAATCGCCGAGGTAATACCTCCCTTCCATGGGAACATACCAACACACCCAGATGTGGACATGAAGCTTCAGTTCAAGGGTCTACGTGATTGACCATCATATTTTGAATAAGGTTCAGAACAATAGAGATTTGAAAGTAAGAAGAATTTGGAAGTCTACGAGGCAAGCATTCACCCCAATGCCGAGAATAAAGAAGACTCGTCATGAAGAGTCAATGGAGAGAAAATAACGAAGCTCAAGTTGAGAGAGGCAATGTTCTGAATGCGGACTTAATGAAGTGACCGATTTTAGTCAAATCAATTTTGGCTAATAATATCCTTTCAAGATAAGGTACAAGTAAAGATTTAGTGAAGACAAAAAACCTGTGAAAGTTAAGGGTGATCAACCGGAAGGCGAGAATTTCTCCTCGTCATCTCTAAAAATGACTCCACCCATGCATCACATTTAGTTAGACATCCATAGGATAGGATCATGTTAACTCATATCATCAAATTATTTTTGATTGTTTTGACAGATTCGAGGAATTGAGAAAATTTTGACTTAAAGCTTCCCATTTTGAAAGGTAGACCTTAGTGGAGATAAAGAGTCTCTAATGAAGAGAACGTGCCTAACATAGATTCGAGGAATTTCTGATGAGAATGATTCACTTAGCAAAGAGAGAGAGTTGACCATAACGAAAAAGCTCGAGAAGAACTGTTCAAGCTTGATGGAAAGATGAAAACCTCAAGAACTTGTTTGTAGTTGAGAAGAACAACTCCAGACTCTGAATTCTGTTAGAGAATCCAAGAAATTTGTAGTGAGGAAAGCTTTAAGCTTCGTCGACCAATTTATCTCCCATCAAAACTTTCAGACCAACAGTAAGCCATTCGAGAGTGATGCTAAGCTGCCCACACAACATAAATCGGAGCATAAAGAAATTCGTAGTCTCAGCCACAGAAAAGCGAAAAGTTTCAAAAAAATCGGTGATCTTAAGGCCATAGTCAGGGAGGCGAGATAAAATTAGCATTTTTTCTGGACATTAAAGGAATCTGCCAAAACTAGGATGGGAGGACATTAGGTACGAAATTGACAAAATCGATCAAGAAAGGACAACGAATGTTTCTCATCTAAGGGACCAGAGGCGAAAACCCGTACGAGCGCCTAAAAGGAAAAAAAGAAAAAAAAAGAAAATGAGAAAAAAAAAGAACAAAAAAGAAGAAAAGAAGAAGAATGAAAGAAAAGAGAAAAGAGAAAAAAATGAGAGAGAAAAAAGAATGAATGAGAGATAAAGAAGAAAAAGAAAGAAAATAAAGAAAATAAAGAAATGAGAGAGAAGAGAACGAAAAGAGGAAGGGAAAAAGAAAAAAGAGAAGCAAGTCTAAAGTGAGAACTTGAAAAGGATTTCAAAGCCAGAGGTTCTATATAGGAAGAACCTGAAGCTCCAGGATTTCAACGCCAAAGGTTATATATAGGAAGAACCCAAAGCTCAAAGATTTCAGGCGAAGGATTTCAAACTCGCCGTGTTAGAGTTTCTGAGTGAATGAGGTAGATACTCATAGTTCGAAGTTTTTAGAGCGAATGAGGCAGATACTCAGAGCTCACGGACTTCAGGCGAAGGATTTCAAACTCGCCACACTAAGATTTCAGAGCAAAGAAGGTATATACTCAAAGCTTAAAAATTTTAGGCGAAGGATTTCAAGCTCGTCGTATTAGTACTACCGAGCGGAGGAGGCAGATACTCATAGTTCGAAGTTTTTAGAGCAAAGGAGGCAGATATTCAAAGCTCAAGGATTTCAGGCGAAGGATTTCAAACCCGCCATATTAGAACTGCCGAGCGGAGGAGGTAGATACTCATAGCTCAGGGATTTTGGAGCGAAATGGGCAGATACCCGTAGCTCAAGAACTTTGGGGCAGATGAGGCAGATACTCATAGCTCCATGTTGTAGGGAGAGAAAGAGTGAACAGTTCTATATAGGAGGAACTCGAAGCTTGGAATCTCCTAACAGGGAAGTAGGACAAAATTAGTGTTCATGGTTTTTGCTTTATTCTTGTTCTACAAGTATAAGCAAATAGGGGCAGCTGTATACACTAATTTTGTCTGGGTTAAATTAATTGCTCGAAATAAAATAAATCCACATTACTCTTTTTTTAAATACCCAAAAACCTTACCTTACACCCTAAGCCCAAAATTTCATAGCTCATTATATAATTTTATATAGTGAAAAATATATATAAAAAATAATAAAAATCCCAACTCCTTACTCACCAAGGCTTGGTTCTCATTGGATGAATCAATGCATCATTCCCATTGGTTAAAAAACTACTTGGTGACCAAGGTCTTAATTTTCATTGGTTCTTATTTTAAGGGGATAAACCAAAAATACCCTTCATCACATGTATATATTTCTACCCTAAAGAAAAATCTAACTTAATTTTCCCTGCATTTCGGCAACCCCCGTTCTTTTCACTTTGAAAACTCAATTCCCCTGCCGTTTTTCATGGCCATTTTCTTTTTTTGACTATTCGATTCCCTTATCCACAATAATTTTCCCTAATCAAAATCATTTTCTACCATTATTAAACCCTTGAATCAAACTTCTCAACCCCAACAATAACATGTGGAATTTGGTTGATCGAGCATAAATATTTGGGTTTTGGGTACATTCTTCTCTTTTCTTTTTATTTATGTATAATCCTTTTTTATAGTTCAATGAAAATGTGGATGATTTTATTGGTAACTTTTGTTATTTATTTTAGTCTCTTTTTTATGAGTTTTATTTTATTTTATTTTTTGCTTGTGATATGTATGTTATTTTACTTGTTGAATGTTGTTTAATTTGTTATTAGCTTGTTCACTTTATTATCATGATTTCATATTATCTCTTTTATAATATATTTTCTTGTATATAGTATATAATATATAATTAAGGTATATTTTCTTAAAAGCATATACATGTGGTTTTTCATTTGGGTTTAGTTTAGAAGTTTGGGCCTCTTGGTTTTTTGGGCTTTTGGTTGTTATGTTAGCTTTAGATTAGTTTAGGAATTAATTTAATTAATTTAGGTCGTGTGCTCGTCTAATAGGGGCACAACCCTTAAATTAATTAAGTTAATTCTAAGATTAGTTTTAGAGCAGTAGTTAGTCTTAAGGTTCGAATCAGTTTAGTGAATTTAAATTTGCCTTTGGCTTATTGGAGTAAATGTTAAATTCATTAAAATTGGTTGAACACCTCTTAATTATCTTTTAAGATAAAATTGACATGGAAATTAGACTAGCATTTTAATTTAAAGCCATGATTAATTAATTTGGCTTATTTTAAATAGTATTCTTGGCTTATTGGAATACTAGTTTAAAATTAATCGAACTAATTATCATATCACAAGATAACTCATAATTTATTAGGGTTCTCTAGCCTTTTTGGATTAATTAATTTAGGGTTAATATTAGATTCACCTAATTTTTAAATTAGACCACTAATTAAATTTTCATAATCTGAGCCTTTTAGGCTAGGGCTTTAGGGGCCTCTTTGTGTGTTTAATTTTCAAGCCTTTTTGCGACATCCATCTTTAATTGTCATTCATGTGACCCATTTATTTTGATTTACATGTTAATTAATTTAAATCATAAAAAGGGAGGTATTCATTAATTCTGATATTTGTGTCGCAATAGTCCAAGCTTAAAGGATGTTGACCAAATATTTGAATTAATCCTTACCGACTCAAGGTAATATTAAAAATTAACCAAATCATTACATCATATTTTAAAATGCTTGCATCATGCATAAAGGTGACGTGCGGGATTCAAACAATAAATTAAAACGGCAGTCGGGCTTATTCGATGTCAGTTTAATCTATGGTCCGATGTATCGTCAACCTTATTAATTAAATGCTCAATTAATTTGAACCCACCAATTTAATAAAGCCCGTTCAATTAAGGTTAATTTTCAATTAAGGTCACCGAATTAAATTCCTTTCAAATTCCGACAATTTCCTTCGATTAAAAGCAACAAATATTTTGATACTGATTTCCGGGCGTGATGGGGGTGCTAATCCTTCTCCACACGTAACCAACTCCCGAGTCCTTTCAAAATGAATCTCTGGTTTTGTGGTGTCCGGCCTACCTTATCTAAGTGGTCGGTGGCGACTCCAAGTTTTTATCAATTTTCAAAAGAAAAAAAATCAAAAGAAATCCCTTTAAGCCAAGATCACAAAGAAATGATTTTGAGGATAACCCGTAGTGCCGAACTTATAACTTTTCAAAGGAGATTTTTGAAAAAACGTCGCTACAATAATATTTTAAAAAAACTCCACCTTAATGTATCAAATATTTATCTAAATCTCATTTAGATAACTTTTAGTTTTTATTGCATGGAGTTTTATTTTATAAAATTACATATCAAGGTGAGTACAGTATTTATTTTTCAAAATATTCAGTAAATCAATTTCACTTTAGTATTAATAACAACAAGCAAAAACTAACTACCAGTTGGTCTAGTATGTTGAGACTATAGGTCTCTTGAGCAAAGTTAAGAGTTCAAATCCTGATGTTATGAAAGGAACAATCTGAGTTGAAATTATCATCTCATAATAAACTTTTATAATATCCGATATGAAACAATAGACTAATAAATCATATACAAATAAATAAAAGAAAACATGAAGCAATACAAATCTATAAAATAAATATGGAGAGCCCTCAAATGTCTCAAATCTAGAGCACAAGGTTAGTTGAGACAATTAATGAAGGCTGTTGCCCTAGAGGCCCACAATATACTTTGTGGCTACAGTTCACTTTGAGAGTGTGGTTTTAGGGTACCAACATTTTGGATCATTCTTAGCCCTCGGCCGAATATAGTGAAACAATATCCGATTGAAACAAGTCGAGTCAAATCAAATTAAAGAGAATTGACAAGTATATGTTGTCAACAAAAGATGTTTGAAATTTTATTCAGTCAAGTTGAGTAAAAAGAAATTTGAATCGGATGAATTTATTAAACTATATCAGACTCGAGAATCCACTTAAAATGTTAGATTATGTCACACCCACAATGGTGAATAAACAAAATATTTTATAATGAGAAATTTCATAGAAAAGAGTCCTCTAGTAATAGAATAATTAGTTTGATCAGGCCAAAGATGACCTTTGATCGATCAAAACTATGTAGAAGAGGTAATGGTTGAATTATAATATATTAAATTATACGAATAACTCAAATATAAATTAAAATGTTTTGAAAATCGAATCAAATTTTATTCACTATCATATTAGACTTACTTTGGTTAAATATGGCATAAATGGACCTGATGTAGAGTAGACTAGGTGGGACTTGTGCACAATGACATCAACTACAATTATTGGACTCGCTAAAGTTAAAAAAATACCAAAGCAAAATAGATATTCATCATACTATATAAATTATGGTATTCAAAATTTTGTGGAAAAAATATGGTTTTGGAAATTTTAAGTATATAATTTATATTCATCTCATAATTTTTTTAAATTTATTATATAAATTAAAGATAATTTTGGAAATCAAAAGCTACAACTCCTTTCATCTATAATATTTTTATCTCCGTCTCCATATCGATATCGATATCCATGTCCATAATTGATAAAGTTACCTTCCTCCCAAAAGTCATTGTCCAATACCCCATATCAACCTGCCCCATCTATCATACTATATTCCAACATTATAAAGTATGGTTAAAACTTAATTTTTTTTTTACATTCAAACAAGACCGACATTGGACTTAAACTAAAATAAAATACGAAATAAAAATTCTAACGGAATGGATTTTGAATTTGAGACCTTAAAGTTTTCAAACCCGAACCTTGTCATTATGCTAAAGTTTCAAGTTTTTTTTTATTAAATAGAGAGATATTACATTTTGTGTTGAGATTCGAACTCATGCAAAATAGTGCAAGATAAGCATCTTTAGCTACTAGGCCAACTAGTGAATCTCGGTTTCATGGTCTTTTAGTATAATCCATAGCTGCTCCCATTACTAGTGATAATGCGATATATTCTACTTTTCCATTTTAAATCATATGGCAATTTGCTTACCGGACATATTTCAAGGATTAAAGCCAAAACCGACCATAAAGTAGCTGGATTTTGGTGGGTTTTGAGAGGAAATCATAAGTGGAATCACTGCTGCCGACACCAAATCTCTTTCGTAGATTTGGTAGAGGCCAATTTCTAACAAAGCTAAATCAACTGTCTACTATATATCTTCCATGTTTGGACCAGATTGGTTTCAAAGTTGCTGTCCTAACAAATCCGAGCTGTCAGATTAATCTCGGACCATGTTAATAGTAATACGGAGCAAAACTATCTAGATTTTAAAATTTCTAAGTTATTCGATTTGAAATCATGTTTGTTCGGGTTTAGATGTCTAACAAAGTTGAATCCACCATGTACAATATCTTATCTACCATGTTTGGACGCGAGTGGTTTGGAAGTTTGAGTTAAGAATTTCGATATTTGAATGTAAATCTGTCAATTAGATATATTTTAAGGACCGGTTAATCTGGAACGGGTTGATTTAAATTTTCAAATTTACGAGTCTTCGAATGTGTTTATATCGATTCGGATTTGACAATTTAACAAAGTTTGACCCAATGTGTAGTACACGTTATCTACCATGTTTGGACGAGAGTGGGTTGGAAGTTGCTATCCTCACACTCCTAACAAGACCTAACTGTTTACATCAAGAATTCAAGGTTCCTGTTATTTGCTTGCTTAGTAATCTTCTCTGCAGTTCTTTCTTGTAGGAATAATAGGAGTGGGAGATGCTCAATTTTAATTAAAAGCACATATGACATGTCACCCTACAAACTAAGGGCCCATCTGAAAATGTCATGAGATTAAAACCAATTTTCAGATAGTGAATTTAATTTTAAATTTTAGAGATGTCATCCTGTTACAAACTAAAAAGATTAAGCTTCATGAACGGTAAAACAAATATAGAAGACACATTGATTGTACAGAAAAAAATGGTGAAATGTGTATGTGTGGATTCAAATTAAGTTGAGTTTACAGTGAAAATTGTCCAGAAAAAATATACTCCAAGGATTAGAAATCAAATGGCCTAAGTCATGCCCTAATACTAATAATTAATAGATTTGAGTTAGGAATGGGATAGGATTACGAAATTATAATCTAATGATCGAGTCTATTTTATGATTATAAGCTCAATTTATATCGGATCAAATCAGAATAAAATTATATTCATTACATATATTCTCATTATGAGAATGGGTCATTCGAGCTCGTCTGAATATATACTATGTTAACTAGAGGTATTTAAAAATACCCGATCCGACTACCTAAACATAAATAACCATGGTTAGGCTCGGGTCACAAAATTCAAAACTTTCGGGTACCCGGATATATTTAAAATTAATATTTTTATATTTAATATATATATATATATATATATATATATATATTTATATCAAAACTAATAAAAATCTTAATTTTTTTATATTTTTATATTTAATAAATACATATTTTTATATTAAACTAATAAATACATATTTTTATATTTTTATATTCATGTAACAAATTACTCGATTTTTCGGGTGCCCGCAACACTCCAACTGAAACACAAGTCGACCATAGGACTACCCGACGATTCGGGTACCCGGTACTTCGAGTACCTGAAGACTCGGGTACCCTGATTTCAACACCCCTATTTAACTTATGGGTTCCTATGTCATTACTTTTTTTTTTTTTCTTTCATACTTTTTTAAAGCAAAAACACGTAAACAAAACAACCAAAAACACTATTTGTGAATCAAATATAGCACCAACGTATTTACATAAAACTCCCATAACACACCACCAATAATCATTTATTAAAATATTTTTACATAAAGTATTTCCATTCACTCACATGTGGATGTTGTAAAATCTAATATTTATTAAGAAGCTATAAATATACACAAAAAGAAAATATGACCATAGACGAATCTATGGATGGTTTAGGGTTATAGCCCCAAATTTTGTCTTTATTTTTTATAATTAATTATACTTTGCCCTTAATCTTAAATCCTAACTCTGTTACTATAAATCACAGTCAGCCACAAAAACAAGATTGATGGATGGAGTGTGTAAGTTGTATGTGCAAGTGGACGTCCTAGTTTTCAAGTTTGACACCCATTCATCATTTAAACCCATAGTGACCATTAATACAACAATGAAGTGGCTGGCTAGCTTAGCTGGTTCTGGGGGTGGAGCCCCAAGTGTGAAGATCATATATAATTGCTTGCTTACACGGATATTCAACTCATTATTTTGTGAAGAATCAACATCGTAAGCAGTTCCACTTGAAAACAACTAGTGATGGAGGAACACATCTTATTATACCAATACCATCCCCTCGGCTATCGTATGGTTTGCTTGTTGTTTCATTGTTCATAGATATCGGCATCCTCCAAGTTAGGCCATGTAGGGGTGGAAATCAGGTAGGGCGAGGACGGTTTTGCATTCTCCATTCGGTCCCCAACACTCGCATTACGGTTTCGAAAAATCTCATTAAATGCTTCGGGATTTTTCGTCTCCATACCCTCTACGTACGGATCCCTACAGTTTTCGAGAAATCTCCATACCCACCAAAATTAAACAAAATTACTATTTTACTAACCAAAATAAATGGTCAAATCATTTTAAAATATAAAGTTTGGATGCTTCAATTAGAAGTAGTTAGGATATGATGAAGATTGAAAGGGTGTTGTGTTGGGGAAGATTTAGACGGTGATTAAACAAACTAAGATAGAAATATGTTGAGAAACTTAAGTGTTGTTAGATTTCAGAGAAAGTTAAAGCAATAATAATATAGTTAAGATTTTTTTATTAAGATATATATTAGGAGTATATAGATAAATAAGTATATTTTTTAAAAAAATCTTATAAAATATCAAGGATCCTTGCGGATATTTTTTGGGATCCCACGGTTATTTATACGGTTACGGTTCGGTTATTCTCGCGGTTCGAATATAGCGATCACCGTCCTCGTTCTTATTTGAGCTTCGGTGATAAAAGTTCTCACATCCCTATCCCCATAGGTAAAAATTTCGATTATTCTTCATCCCGTCTGTTTGAATCCCCATAATTTTCAAATATTCCCCACCCAATTCCTATCCGTAAGGCCATGATTGAACAAATCCTAGCTTGAGTCGATTGCATTGGAAAGTGATTTTAGGCAATGGTTTGGTGAATTGAATGAACATGAACCACACGAATGAGGTTTTGATGCATTTGGCCGCGGACAAAGTGAAATTTGTTGTAATACCAATGGTGCACAATGGGGTTGCCCGGTTGGAGTGGTTGTTGTGACGGTTCACACCGTTGAGAAGTGCAGATAGTTATTGAGATTAAAGGTGATCATTTAATTAAGTCGAGTAAAAAATTAATTTAGTTGAGTTTACGAGTATTGTTTTATAACTCAAATTTATTTGAAATATTTTCGAGTCGAGTCAAGTATATGAAATTCGAGTCGAGTTATTTGAGTTTCTGTTCAAATTTAGTTGTAAACATTTATAATTTTATGGAATTAATTAATTTCAATTTAAATGATTTTCTATAACCATATATAATACACATATATGTAGAATTGAGGGACTCGACTCGA
The DNA here is from genome assembly GCA_019671005.1 of Hibiscus mutabilis. Taxonomy (NCBI): domain Eukaryota; kingdom Viridiplantae; phylum Streptophyta; class Magnoliopsida; order Malvales; family Malvaceae; genus Hibiscus; species Hibiscus mutabilis. Next base: position 56,654,740 of record CM033725.1, read on the forward strand.
ACATAAAAATCAAATCACTAATTACTAAAAAATTGGAGTTATTCGAATTTTTATTTTATAACTCAAATTTTATTTAAAATTTGTCTAAATCCATATTATAAAATTACAAATTAATTTTTTTGCGTCCAATTGAATAAAAAAATCACTTTTTTCTAATTGTATTTTGTTCACCTTATATTGGTATGATGTATGGCCTTCACCTCTTCTTTGGTCTTTCTTCGTTGATGAGTATTTATAGGAATAGAGATACTTATTAATTATTATAAATATGTCTCTTTATATTTTTTACTATTATTCTCTATTTTTAATAAAAAATATTTTTTATTTGTTTCAGGTTGGGTTGAGGTCAGGTGAAAAGTCCACATACCAAATCGAGTCTAGTTATATAAAATCTTTAAATTTTCTAATTTCAATAATCAAAAATTATTATTTTTTTTCATCCTCAACTCACTTATGAAAAGAAAATATAGAAATCTTATCATTCCAAGATTAATATGCTTTCGTGTGAATATAAATCACAAACAAAACTAATCATCAGACTTTATTTCTTTTAACTTTCAAAAAAAACTTTATTTCTTTTTAGAATAGTGAAAATAATGTTGAAATTATTAAGACAACGGGAGGGTTTATGTTCCTATTCTTTTTTATCTAAGGACAACTTTAATTTTTCTAGTTTGAATATTTGTTAGATTAAATATTTGTTTTTTATTTTAAATTAAATATTTACTAAATTACTGTTAATTTTAAAATTAAGTAACTTTACATCTTTTATTATCTAATCCGAACTACATCCCTCATTTATCTATTAATTTGTCGTTTGCTTTTAGGGGCGATTTTACCCAAATTTACCTTTTATTATTTACCTTTCTGACATTCATACAAATTATTAATTAATCTAGCACGCTTTACAGGAATTCATCTGGTTGGTATGACGAATCTCGTGTTTTCTTAAATTTTTAATAAAAGTAATAGAGCTTTTAAGCCTTAAAAGAAACAAAAGCCTATAAAACTAGTCAGACTGGTATGACGAGTTTTATTAAAAAATAAAATTTATCATTTCAATCAGACGAGTTCATGTAAGGAGTGTTAGATCCGTAAAAAAAAATTAGTAAGTTTAGATCTGAAAATAATATTAAAAATCCATATATTTGGGGTAAAATAATAACTTTTAGGAGAGACTTCATGATTATTATACAAAGGTTTTGAAAGTGTCAAAGCCCTCACTTTGATTAATAATGTAGTGGCATAAATTTGATCCTAATGTTAATTTCAAACTTAAAAAAAAGTGATTAATTAATGCCTCCAACAAAAATATGGACATCGTGTTAAAATCTACAGAAAAGCGATTTACAAGTCTGCGCAACCATCATGAATCTCACAAAAGTAAAAGTAAAAATGAATTACTTTATGAAGTAGTAAGTAAAGGTCAAATTTTTTCATTAATCCTTATATTATATATAAATTATAAATTTAGTCTTTGTACTTCAATTAAGTTGATTTTAATTCCTCTATTTTTGGATTTCAAAATTTGTCTTGATTTGAATAGTATAGAGATCATATGGCTAAACTATAAGGATTAAAATGATCAAATCGGATAACAAACTAAATCTACAACTTATGTATAATATGATTAATAACAAGATTTGACTTAATAGATTTAGTGACTATTATTTTAATCAGGATCGGAATTTAATTTTTTTGAAAATACATGAACAGAATATCGATAGAATTAGAGTTCAATGACTAAATGCAAACTTACATATAATATAAGGAGTAATAGAAGAATTTGACCAAGTGAAAAAAAAAAGAGATCACAGACATCACAAGACATGAATTAATGTTTTCATTAGTTTTAATCTTTTACTTTTAATTTTCCCCTTTGTGGGATTAAGATTAAAGCTAGTTTGGTGTCGGCGAAACGTTGGTTGATATATTATTATCCATTGTGGATAAGGTTGAAATCAGGTTCCAAACCCAATGCTCCAAATTGGCATGATATTTCAATTTTGGCTTAATTTAAACTATTAAAACATGAACCTTTAGCTTAACTATTAAATATTTGAACGAGTCTGTCACGCTCAACGAGTACTGATAAGTACCATTAATTTAATTTATAAAAATTAAAAATTTAAAAAAATTATCGTATAATTATAAATTAATTAAAATATATTATTTTATTTTTTTAAAACATAAATAGATCAAAATATATACCCTAAATTACAAAACTCTAATTTTTGTTAATTTGAAATTTAAGCCGCCACCGCTAGTCTCTTACTTTCGGCCACATACTCGACGTCCCTGCGTGGCCGTCGTTCTCCACCGATAAACATCATTTGAATTCCTAATGGCAGGGCTTACTGGAATTCAAAAACAAATTCATTCATTCATTCAAAACAACGGCAGGGCTCAATGGAATTCCTAATGTGGGATAGTTTGCTTACCCCATACTCGCGGCGGTAGGGGCGGCAGTAGGGCAGGGTAGCGATGGCGGCAGGGCAATAGTGACGGTAGGACGGCGGCGGCGATTTGAATTTCAAATGAACAAAGATTAGGATTTTGTAATTTAGGGACAGGTATTTTAATTTAATTATGTTTAAAATAAAATTAAAAATAATATAATATATTTTAACTAATTTACCTTTTGATTTTTTAAATAATTTATAATTATACGGTAAGTACTTTAGATTTTCAATCTTTATAAATTGAATTAATGGTGCTCATCGGTGCTCGTCGTTAGTAGTACTCATTAGTGCTCGTCGAACATTGTAGAATTTTCTTAAATATATTTTATTAATTTAAACAAAATAACTTGGGATAATATTATTAGAACATTACCATTCTTGTAGGAAAAGAACATTAAATCCAACAGTGATACTAACAAAAAAAAAGATAATATTTATTTTAAAAGATCAATATTTAGTAAAGTTTTGCTTGTACGTGTACATTATTAAAAATAAAAAATATATAAATAAATATTACTTTATAATTATTTTAAAATTATTAAAAATAAAACTTTAATTATACAATAAGTGGTCATCATCTTTCGCAAAATGCCACTTTTATCGTCAAATACGCGTAATGATGGGATCACACTTAGTTTACTTCCAACTAGTCTAAAATCATCTACTTTGCTTAGCACCACAACAAGGAAACATCATCATCACCATCACCATCACCATCACCATCATAATTGTATTTTTTATACCATTACACGTAATATCAAGCTGCCTAAAATATTTTTAAAAAACTAAGTCGATTGCACCATATTTCTCTAAACTGTGATCTTATTCTAAATGTATTCAGAAACCTTTACTTATTCTAATTTCATTTTAAACCAGGATTATCATTTTAAATTGATCTTAGAATTTTTGAACATTCCAATATCATCATCAAATTACCATTTTTTTCGACCAAAAACAAGTTGGTCTTGTGAGATGAGGCACTAGATCTCTTAAACAATGTCGGGTTCAAATCTTGAAGTTGTGAATGGAGAAAATTGGGTCAGGAGGGTCACCCCCATAATGAGACTTTGTAGGATCCGATCCGGATTAGTCAACCAATTAGTTGGATATCGATGGTTATACAAAAAAAAATTGTAATAGTATGACCTGTCATAAATTATAATTTGAGGATGTAATTTGAACTTTTAAAATTGTAGGGACCAATTTGAAATGAGGGTCGTAGTTTGGAGATAAAGTTAAAACTTTTAAAAGTTTATAGACTAATTTAAAATGAGAATAAGAGTTATAGTTTAAAAATGTGAGATGCAATTAACTCAATTTTTATTTATAATTGATTATGATATTGTCACGCCTGAGAAGAGGCGGGGTCATTAATCCCACATCGGAAAGGAAAAGGGAGGTCTTGGGATATAAATACGGTGACGCTGCACATCCTATCAGACATGTCTTTTGGGAAGAGGTTAATGGCCCCGTAACAAGTGGTATCAGAGCGGCCCTTTGACTGCACGATTTCACGCTGAGCGCCCATGAGTGGGGTAGGCAGGGTGGACAATTGTGACAAGGTGGCCCATCACGAGAGCGGAGTCATTAATCCCACATCGGAAAGGAAAAGGGAGGTCTTGGGATATAAATACGGTGGCGCTGCACATCCTATCAGACATGTCTTTTGGGAAGAAGGTAATGGCCTCGTGACAATATGGACAAACAAACTCATTGCATTTTTAGTATTTTTTATATAATAACTAATATTCAATTCATTAGTCGTTTAATCTAATATTATACTATATATATTTATTACATGATGATTCCCTCGACTCAAACTACTCTATCTGTAACATCAAAATTTAAATCCTAACTTTATTTAAAAATATCTAACATTGCATTTTCATTAATGATAGATCGTTAAATTCATATTAGTATTATTTGTGGTTTTATTAAGAATTGAATTTTAGATAAGCACGTTGTTTATCGGATCGGCAAATAAGATGTCTTCTCACATATAATAAGATTACAAAAATCAACTTCAATCACTAATTTTATTTCATTTGTTTTTTGGTTGGGGAATGCAGCCGAGCCTCTCATTTTGATTATAATTTATATGAAAATTAAAATAATTATATGTGTTAATTAAATTAAATACAATTGGTCAATCTTGAGAAGGACAAGGACCATCTTTTCGATTTTAATTACATTATAGTAAACAAAAGTGGTTAGGTTAGGGTGCAAAACAACTCGGCATTCCATGTCATATTACATAATTAAGGGACAAAACTATATAATATAATAAAATATTAAATCATAAATGATACAAAAATCAATATCCTCTCTATGCTAACATCACTGCCCTTTTCCGTATATAAATAAATATGCAAAACTAGTAGTAATAAATAATCAAGTAAAGTATGCATTAAGGGGAGATTATGTGTAAGATCATTATAGAGAGACAGCCGCTCTTCCCAATTTTCCCCAATCTTTTCCTTAGCCGTTGGGCAATTTTTTTCTCTGGTACCTCAAGTTTTGTTTTATAGTCGGTGGCGACATTAATTTTTTTGTCGGTTGTCAATCGCCAAATCTATTTTTTATCTTTTTTAATAAAGTAATTCTGTTTTTATAACACGGTTTTTTTGTCTTCATAGTACGTTTATTTTTGTCTATTGACAAGTTTATCTCTGTCTTTTGACATGTTTTCTTCTACTCCTTCGGTTGTTTTAGCCGTTCTTTATTTTATGTTTTTATCAGGGTTGGATTTCACTAGCCACAACTGATCAAGATGACGCTTATTTGTAATCATGCTGATCTTCCCTGCTCCGAACCTTTGGTTTGAATTTGGATACGCGATTTGCGCTTGTGAAGAGTTTCTCATGGTGCTCGGCTCTGATTTGCGTTTTCTTAGTAGTTTATCAATAGCTTCATCCCCTTTTGTGGTTCGTTTTGCTGATGTAGTCTAGTTTCGTATCTATTTTTCGATCGAGTATTTGGATGGGTTTAAAACCTTTTCATGTATGGTTCATATATGATCTAAAGTGACTAGTTTTAAAATAAAGTCCAAATTATGTATTTAGTTTACAATAATAATTTGTAAACCCTTATTATAATTTTGGGTATTTTCTCATTAATAAAACTAGTGGCTTCTTTTCAAAAAAAATAAAAAAATAAAAAAATATATTGTATTTCTTAAAGATTTATAAGGTAAATAAATAAATAAATACTTGTTTAACCTAATTGGCAAACAAAAATTCATTTCTCAACATATGTTAGGAGTTCGAGCTACAAAGTTGATCGTATGATATATCAGTTTATATGTCAACAACCAGTTAATTTAAGCGATTGTGACGTTAGATCATTTAAGTAAGTTTCGAGATTTGAATATTGATTTAGTGAATGAAGTACTTGGATTGAGAAGATCGCCTCATAATGAACTTCTACGATACCTGACATGAATTAATCAACATTATCGATGATTATAAAAATATTATATAAAATAAATAAATAGATGCTTGAGTGGACGGCTTAAGATGCTTGAGTGGGATAAATAGATACATTAATGGCTCTTAACTTTTAAGGTTGATTGGCTAATGGCTACCTAAATTGGTTCTGCTTGAGGGTAAGGGGACCAGAAAATCAAAGCATTTTTGGTGAGGATTTGTTTCCAATTTTGAATTTGATATCAATGCATTAAATTTTATTCTATTTGTCATTTGGTATAGTATTGGTGCATTTTTTTTTTTAATTTTACAAGTGAATAGATTAATTACGAGTTTGATGATAAATATGTCACTTTCATTTTAAAAGTTATAAAAAAGGCCACCAGTAAAAATATTGTTATAAACTTGTCATTTTGTTATTGAAATCGAAACAGATGTCTAACCTGACTTGGTATAATAATTTTTTTAGTCAACACTTATGCATTCTATTAATTTTGTCTTAATTTAAAACAATTCAATAAATTTAACCCTTTATATTTAAAAATTCCATCAATTTAGTCTTTTAGTGATATGTTAAAGCAAACGAGTCTGTGAAAACAAAAACTTAATTGGATAATTGCATGTTGTCATAAAGCAACAACAAATTATTGTTAAACTGTTATTATACTATGAAAGTAATATAATATTTATAAGAGAAGAGCAAAAACTAAAATGTTAGCTTTTTAATATGAAATATTAAATTTATTCAATTCATTCTAATTATGACCAAATTAATAGATTCTATAAAATTTGAAGACTAAAATTCTTATTATACCAAGCCCACGTCACTATATCCCTCTAATATTTAGTTATAAGTGGCATATTTGTAACGATATTTTAATCGAGTGATTGTTTGTAACTTTAAAATTATAAAAATTGACATGTTTATTATTAAACTTATAGTTATGTGATATGTTTGTTATCGAACCAATTATTAAAATGTAGTTTACTCAATAAATAAATCTTTACATCTCTTTTTTTTCGATGGGTAACAAACAAATAATTAAATAAGACCAGACAATTTTCGTAATCCCATTTTAAAAAGTAGAAGTATAAAGTTAGAAAACTCTATTTTTAATATATCAAATAAAAATATATAGATCATAACTTCTTGAGTGATCCTAGTGAAAAAGAGACGTTATTATCCCTAGTAATCTCAAATTCGAATAGTTTGTCTGCACGACGTGTATGTATTTTAAAAGCGATAAGAATAAAAAATAAATACTACTATGTAATCATTTCGAAATATTAAAATAGTATGTGGATCAAATTTTAAATACACTTATGCCTATCATATGGAAAAGATTAGTTTATGTGAAAAAATAACTCCTAGATATTTCTACAAATAATGAAATTTAAACCAAAATAAAATCTCAAAAAAATGTATACAATTATTTTATATAATTTATACAATATAAGATTCAAATGTGTGTTTTTCTTAATATCCAATTTTGATTTAATTTATGAAGAAAAAACAAAATTAGAATATTATTTTGAATATAAATTTAGATTTTTTTTGAATTAAATGCTTTAAGAGTAAAAAAGTGAAAACTAAAGTTACACCTGTGGCAGCAGCACTTTTACCACATTCCATTTGGTATTTTGGATGAAAATGGCAGCCAGCCAACCAGCCAGCCAGGGGAATTGAATTCATTAAAAAAAGCAAACTTTTCTAAAAGCCATGAACCTCACATGGCTGTGACCACCGTCATATCATCACTTTATTCACCACCGTAGATTTTTTCAAACGAATGTCAATCTCATACATTGGACCCGATGGAAATGACCTGACAAGACCAGAGCTCACCACGTGTTCTTTGTCAATGGTTTCTTATTCACCAACTGTAACTGTAACTTCACCCATAGCAGATACTAAGAAGAGGGTTAAATCCTGGCTTTGATCCCTTTATTATGTTTGAGATTTAATCATCATCATACTTAATTTTGAATTATTGTTTTAGACTGTCAATAAAATTTTAAGATACTCTTTTTGGTTAGTTGATCATAATACATTGGAGGTAGGGATGAATATTTGATCGAGTCGAGTTAATTTTTTTTGAGTTAGCTAGATTTACTAGTCTTATTTTATAACTCAAATTTTATTAGAGTTTTTTGGAGTCGAGTCGAGTTAAGTTGTTTGAGTTTTTGTTTAAATTTAATTGTGAATATTTATAATATTAGAGTACTAACTGGTTCTAATTTAAACCGCTTTTTATAACCATATACGGTATACAATGTATAAGGCAAAGTTTAAGACTCGAATCGAGTTTGAAAATAGATCAACTAATTAGTAAAAAATTTCAGTTATTTGAATTCTACTTTATAACTCTAACTTTATTTCGAATTTGCTAGAGTCGTGTCGAGTTTAAAAAATTACAAGCCAAATTAAGTTAAATTGGGTTTAAAAAATCAGTTTTTTTTAGTCAAATTTTTCACATCCCTAAGTAAGAGGGGTGTTTTTAAGCAAACATTCACGTTAGTATTTTAATTGAAAGACAATGGTATTAATTAATTGAAATAGACAATGGTATTATAAAAGGATAGGGACTGTATCCAGAATTAAAGCAATGGTAGAGGGACCAAAATTAAAATTTGACCCGCAAATTGAGTTAAGCAGCAGAGAGACGAAGCAAATCCAGCATTCATTTCCCAGTCGCACCATCTTCCATGATTTCTACTGATACTTTCCACTCTCTCAATAGTGAAATGAAAATATCTCTTAGAAATAAATAAGGGGTTTCTTAATTTGGATTAATTGGTGTTTTTAGTGCTTAAAAACCGTTTCTTGTTTGCAAAAACAATGGTTTCGTTGGAAGATTCTCACTTGAATTCGAACCGGTTCCCTCTGGGTCGAAACTTGTACACCCCCGGCTCAGCTTCCACCACCAGAATCCACCGGCACGCCGGCCGTTCCATGCGTACGGTTCGCTCCAATTTCTACCAAAGCGCCGACAACAGCAGCTGCTCTTTTACTAGTTCGGTTCCCGAACGGTCCGGTTTTGTCTCCGAGAATCTTACCGAATCCGTTATTGACATGCGGCTTGGGGAACTTGTTGCCAAAGCTAAATCGGTTAAGTCTGAGTCAGAAAACGAGGAATTCTTGGATATTTCTCAGGCATTCAGTGATTTCTCCGCTTGTAGCAGCGATATCTCCGGTGAGTTGCAGCGGCTTGCGAGCCTGCCGTCGCCGGAAAACGTTTTGAAAGAGAGCAAAGGTGGAGCTGAAGCCGAGTCGGAGCCGGAACCATGTCACGGGTTTCTGCAGAGAGAGAACTTCTCGACGGAAATCATCGAGAGTATCTCGCCGGAGGATCTTCAACCGACGGTCAAGATCTGCATCGACGGCTTACAATCACCGTCCGTTGCGGTGAAGCGGTCGGCTGCTGCTAAGCTAAGGTTACTAGCGAAGAACCGCGTGGATAACCGTGCGTTAATCGGAGAGTCCGGCGCCATCCCTGCTCTGATTCCGCTCTTAAGAAACAGCGACCCTCGGACTCAGGAGCACGCCGTGACTGCGTTACTGAATCTGTCTCTTTTCGAAGCGAACAAAACCCTAATCATAAATGCTGGAGCTATTAAATCATTAGTCTATGTTCTCAAGACAGGCACCGAAACCTCCAAGCAAAACGCGGCGTGCGCGCTTCTGAGCTTAGCTTTGGTCGACGAAAACAAGACTTCGATCGGAGCATGCGGTGCGATCCCGCCGCTGGTATCTCTTCTGATGACCGGATCCAACAGAGGCAAGAAAGATGCATTGACAACTCTTTATAAGCTCTGTTCAGCCAGGCAGAACAAAGAGAGGGCTGTGACTGCAGGTGCAATTAAGCCTTTGGTGGGGATGGTGGGTGAGCAAGGGACCGGCATGTCGGAGAAGGCAATGGTTGTTCTTAGTAGCTTGGCGGGAATCAAGGAAGGAAGGGAAGCTATTGTGGAGGAAGGTGGGATTGCAGCACTTGTGGAGGCGATCGAAGACGGGTCCGTCAAGGGGAAGGAGTTCGCGGTGTTGACACTATCGCAGTTGTGTGCCGATAACGTTCGGAACCGTGGTTTGCTTGTTAGGGAAGGCGGGATACCCCCACTTGTGGCGCTTTCTCAGACTGGGAGTGTCAGGGCTAAGCATAAGGTAATTGCAGTTGAATGCTTGATAAATTACTAGATGGTTGAAGCTTGAAACTGTGTTTCTAATGGCACTGCAGTTTTTAGTTTATTGAATGCTTGATTGGTTGAACAATACTCGTTGATTGATCGGAACTGTGCATTTCTCAGAGTAGATGAGTATCATAGTACATCCGTGCCTGTATATGTTCAAATGTTAGATAATGCTCGCTTCTCATCGGAAACTAACATGTTGGTTACGTCTAAATTCTGCAGGCGGAAACACTTCTTGGGAATCTAAGAGAACCAAGGCAAGATGCTTCATCATCTAGTCCTTAGAGAAGAGAAGTTTAATTACTCGTAGAGGTAATCATACCTTGGTATTTCTTTTTCCTTGTATATAGGGAGTGTTTTGATGGTTTGTACAGTGTGGTTGAGAAATTATTGCTCCAAGTAAAAAAAAGAAAAAAAAATTAGGGGAGGCACGAGAGACTGACATTTAAACGCATGATGTTGAGTAGGTTTTTGGGGTTTTCGGCTTTTTGCCCCTCTTGTTTACATGTTCTGAAGGGTGGAATACTTGTTTGGCCTCTGGGTTTCGGACTAAACAGATTTGGGTTATGTTCCTTGTGTTTTGTTTAGGTGACCCAAATTCTACCTGCATAGTTTGTATTGATCGAGTACTAATTGCCGGTTTTCTACATAGCGAAGACACAGTCTTGTTGATGATATGCTCTATTTTGTAACATCAACCTTATGCGACGTAAACAACTGTTAGGTTTCGCATGAATGTTATGTAGCAATCACATATATCATAAACCATTTTCCTTTAATACATTTTCATGATCATCTCTGTGCTGTGATATTTGGTAAAGGCTTAACTTAAGTACCAATGTGAAAAAGAGCGAACAATAAATATCCATCCGATTCTTGCTGGATATTGGAGCAATGTATCTGGTTTTTCTTTTTGTTTCCCTCAAGTTTTCTCAGATGCCAATTGGGGAACTATGATATTTGCATTATTGTGGAAGCATTGAATATAGAGCTTGAGGTGGATGGCATGGTAGGGCCCTGGATGTGCACCTATTTGGTGTAAAGTAGTTGTTTATCCTACTTGCATTAGCATATACATCTATCAATGCCCACCAACCGGTTCAAGCCCCACCACAGATATATATATATATATGTGTGTGTGTGTGTGTGTGTGGATTAGCTTAACTTTCCCCTTCTTTTCTTGTGTCGTTATTACTCCTGCATTAGCTGGCAGAGCAGAGACATGTTTTGTCCCGCTATGGTGGTGAAGGATTGCTATCCCCTTTATGAAAATCTATGAATTCAGGTAATCATGAGACGGTTCATGGAGATATTGAGTTTTAGTTTTGAGGATTTTGGCCTCTTTTAGGGAATTTGAACCGGTAAAGAGGGAGGGAAACGAGAGGATCTAGTCATTGCCATTGCGACGTGAGAGCGTAGCCGGAGGTGAAGGAGATAAGTGACGACAACGATGACTTGGGGTTTGAGGAGGCAAAACTTAGACTCAATTTTTACCATAAACCCCAAATCTTTAAATCTCTCATTTATCACCACGAAATCAAACCCACTGCCCGCCTCAATTGTTACCGGATTGATGTAATAAAATGAAACGTTTGACACTTATTTAGACTAAATAAAATTTTAGACATTTAAAATAAAAAATATATATTGTGAGTTCTTACTTTATAATAAACTCTTTTTATTATAATAAAATAAGCATTATGGGGCATTTACGAGGGCTTATGCCTCAGTATGTGCTCGATAATTGAAGCCGAGTTATGAGGCATTTACGAGGCTTATGCTTCGCATGGGAGCTTGGTATTAGTCGTTTATCAATTGAGTCGGATTGTGTTAATGCCATTACAGTTCTAAAGGATAGATCCTGCCCACGTATCAATTTGTCTCTTATTCATCATATTTGGGAGCTTATTGATCGACAGTGGGAGGTTGAGTTACTACCGGTTTCACGTGAGAGCAATAAGGTGGCAGATCGTTTACCCGGTCAGCATGGAAACTTCCCATTAGTTTGCATGAATTTGTTGACCCACCTACATCGGTCTTGAACTTTGTCCAGCTAGATTTTCCTGATTAGTAGGGTGATTTTACTGCTTTGTCGAGTGAATCTTGAACGTTTCTGTAAATATTATCAGGGGCATTCTTTTTCTTCTATCTAAATTTAGACAGATTTTTTAACGAATCTCGTGGAAATATTTCATTATTTCAAACAAAAGATAAACTACATTTATATTTTTTTATTTTTATTTATGAAACAAATGCCAGAAATTTGAATATGCTACGACAATCATATTTTCAACTGAATGCAATGTATACTTTTATGAAAGTGCAATGTCGATTTATGTACTCATTGTGCTGCGATTCACATTGCGACAGCAATACAAGTGAGCAGCCGAGCAAGGCCAAGCTCCCCCACAATATTATAGGATCAAAAGGTCAGGGTACAGTAGGCACAAGTGTATTTTTTATTAAATAGAAATTTTTATCTCGGTAAATGTTAAGACTCGAACAAAAATAAAATAAAATAATATAAACATCTTTTAACAATTCGGTAAATTAATGAATCTCAAACAGAATAAGAGCTTTGCTCGGAGCAGTTTTCATTAGACAAGGCCCGGTAGAATCAAGATTTGATTAAACGGGTGTTATCCCAAGTAATATCTTATCAAACCGTCGGCAGCCTGGCTATGTACCAAGTGTATTACCATCTTTATTCACCCGATGAAACAATGTCTTATGTTGTCTTGTCGGCAGTGGGCACAGATTTTGGTGTACAAAAGTCAAAACAAAACGAAAGGGGTGAGAACTGAGATGAGTTGAGTTTCCGGAGAGCCAAACCAAATATTGCATTCATTTAACCTCATGCAGATGCAAGTGGCCGAGGCATTTTCACCTCAGCCGATGAAGACAAGTTGGTATGGGGGCATGGGTGCCGGCACACCTAACTGCAAATGCCGCCGAATCCACTCCTGCAACAACAACAGCAGCAGGGATTAGTATTAGCAATGTCAAAACTGCATTTATGACACACACCAACCCACACTAGCTTTGTAGATAAGGCACTGCCAAAATCATAAATGCTGGCTACACACTTCCTTCCTTCCCATGGCCCCTACCATTCAACAACATTGTCAGTCGAGCAAATATATTTTGGGAAAGTTTCAAAGCAAAAACACAACATATATTCCTCTTTCAATCACTAGGGTTAGTACTTTGGTGAAACATTTATCTCACCCTATGGACTCCAACATTCTTGCTTCATTTCAACTATAGTTTTTGCATTTGCTTCTCCCATAACTACAATTCTCTACTTCTTTGTGAAGATACATGTTTTGGCAGTGTTAAGTCACATACTATATACAAAGACATCTACTAGGTTTGTAGCTTTCACTTCTATCCTTCCCTTCAAAACTTTTTATTTCTATCTATTCATCTATCTGTCTGATAAAAAAATATTATATAGTTTGTGTACTACAATGCAAAGTGCATTCGAGACCTGTATTTCTTAGATAAGCATAGAAATTATTGTACGTTAAAAATCTTTGTATTAATTCGGAATAAACTGTTGATTTACTAGGTGGACTTAATTAAATGATGTAACGTTTCTAAATGACATGATATGTTACATTTAATTAGTGAATATTGTATGAAATTGAGTCGGGTTTAATGCAGTAGTTTTTGATTAAATTATGAAGGGTCGAATTAACATGCCACGTCACTAAAAGTGTCAAATCATAATATCACAATATTTAATCAAGTCCGTCTCACTAAAATTAATATTTTTTTCTTATATAAACAAACTATTTTACTCGTATGAAAAACAAATAGTTAAATTCTAATATTGTGAATAAAGAAAATTGGATTAAGATAGTCGTTCGGACTAGTAAATATATGTTTAGTGAAGTCTATAGCAGGCCCAAAACAAGAGCCCAGGAAACAAACGGGGAGGTTAAACCAGAGAAATATGGATGACAATGGATCGGACTAGAATCAGACTGTATAAAATCTAACTTCGAATTCGTTACAATCGGACTCGGATATTTTGTCGGATTCAGATTTTTTTCAACCAAATCTAGATCGGATCGTTTTCGGATTAAATTGTCATCTTAGTGTTGACCCAAGTCCAAGGGTAGATCAGCAAATTTTAGTGTCTTTAGGGTATATTGTGTTTTGGCCTTTAATAATTTTATTTTAATTCAAATCAGTCTATAATTTTGTGCATTTAAATTCTAGCGTTTTTTATGTTATTTAATTATGCACTTATTCATTTTTGTCCCTTGTTTGTTGACTACATTTAATTTTTTGTGTTTATTATTTATGCTTTTTAATTTGCTTACTATTTTAATTTATAATTTTAGCCTAATATATCATAACTTTATCTTGTAATTTCACATTATTTACTATTTCATTCACTAACTTTCTATTTTTTTGGTAATTCATTAATATTTACATTTATCTGTTTCTCCATTGTATTTATTTTATTGTTTGTTTATTTATAATTTTATCTTACATTTATTTTTTTCATATTTATGTATATATGCATATGGTATAAATAGATATATTACACTATATTAAGGTTAACTAATATATATATATAAATTATAGTAAGTATTATTATGATTTAACTTACATTTTTAATATATTTATGTTTTTATTATCATTTTTAACATGAATATATATATAAGTTAATTTTATTTTCACCGTTATTTCAAATTACCTAATATATACATTCATGTTCTCGTTCAAAAAATATATATATATTTATGTTTCTTTTAATGTATTCAGTTTGACTTTTTTATTTTATTTATGTTATCTTATTATTTTAATATAAATATTATACATGGTATTTTGTTTTAAGGAATTAAAAGTCATAAATGTTTTGATTTGGACTTGGATATGGATCGGATGTATTGAATTCGGATCAGACATAGATTTGGATTGGATTCAGATTCGGATCAGATCTTGGTATGACCCATATCCAATCCATCTCCTATTAGGACTCGGATATTTTTTTTAGATTCAGATTCAAATTTTTTTTAATCGAATATGGGTCGGATAAATTCCTTTCGGACCGAATCGAATTCGGATTGAATTGCCATTCCTTACCGAGAAAGCAGTAAATGCAAATCTGGGGTTGTCTCCGCGCTTTGCTCCCTCACCACCTCTCTTGGGAAAACCCTCCTTTGGATTTGTTTTTTTAAGCCATTGACATTATCATTTAATCAGATCCATCATTAACCCTTTTATTTGTTCGTAATTTCTCGCAGAAATAAACAACAACAAAAAAGGGTGCAGGGAGCCTTCTAAATTGTTTTCTTATATAGCTGGTGAGTTCAATGAACACGATCTTTTTCTCTCTAGATTTTTAGACCCTTTGTTTTATATTCATTACTTGATGAGTTAATGAATTTGATTTGCAAATTGGGTTTCTGTTTCTGGATCATTTCTCAACCACATTCCTTGTTGTTTTTGTTTTGTATGTTTTTTTAAGAATTTGATGATATCGAGATTGAATTCTTTTTGCTCTGTGCTGTTTAATTAATTTGGATATTCAAGACTTAGTTACAATGCTTTCGGTGCTGTTAATGGGCAAGATTTAACTAGATGTTCGATATGTGAACTTGGTTTCTAGTGTTTTGAGTCAATTGCAGAATGTAAACTCTAAATGGAAGTTTGCTTGGTGATTTAAGTTTCTAATGGCGTCTCTTCGATGCGAAACTTGAGTTTAGATGTGTCATGATTTGATCTCAGTTTATGATCAACAGCATATTTTGTTGAAATTGATTTACTTGGGTCGACCAAACCGCGGGTGGAGTAGCGAAGTACTGGATATTAAATCTTCAGTTGACACCAGTCTCGGATTCGATCTTTCGACGACCACTACTCCCTTTCTCTTGTCCAGTAAAAGAAAATTGATTTACTTAGATCTACAGTTTATTTCCAGGTCGGAGTTCACTAGTTCTTGCAATCAGAGTTTCAGTGTTCGAGTAATTTTTATGAGCTGTTTGCATATCGGTAAAAGTTTTTAAAAGAACTAAGCTTTGTTTATATACAAAGTTCTGTTTTCTGTCGTGGTCCAGTGGCAATGTCCAAGAGCAGCCCTACTGAACTATCATATGTTATCTTGTAAGGTCTAGTGCATAGTTGATGCATTTTGTCATACATTCAAGCATCTTATATTGCAGTTTCAGATGATTTGTTACTCATGATAGATTTCAAAGAATCTTATCGGTTCTTGGCTTCCGATTCTGGTCTGTAGTTTTTTTTATCCAATGTGACTTTTTATCTGTTATCTTTTAATGTTTATACATAAACCATGTGATGTTTTACTGGTTAAGGGAAAGAGTGGAACATAGGATTGGGAATCTTAGGTGTCCTATAAATGTGTCATGGTTGTTGGGTGAAATATGTTTTTCGTTCCAATCTATTAGTTGCATATTTCTCA
Source organism: Hibiscus mutabilis (assembly GCA_019671005.1). NCBI lineage: Eukaryota > Viridiplantae > Streptophyta > Magnoliopsida > Malvales > Malvaceae > Hibiscus > Hibiscus mutabilis. Next base: position 56,671,254 of record CM033725.1, read on the forward strand.
CAAATGATCTGACATTTATCATATGTCCTTGTTTTGAGCTTCAAAAGTCTAAGCGGTAGAAGGAGATTAACCGGGATTTCAGGTGTCAAGCAAGGTGTAAGCAGGTTCAAAGGAGAGATCAAGGCACTGTTCCTTGCCTTCTAAGGAATATCAATTGTTTCACTTAATCACTTACTTTCATGAAAGTTTTACTTATCTTGAATATCTTAGTCGGACACAATGTACTAACAATTACTGCATTGGTTGATCATTCACGAGAATCATCTTTTTATACTAGTCACCGGTATCAGTCATAGCATTTGCTAATGGTTTTAATCTCTCTATTTTGAGTTGTTACTGCAGGAAACTTAACATATTCACTAGTAAGGGGATTAGTACTTCACACTTAGAGCGCTCCGGTAGATTTGCCTATTTTGCAGGATGGTGAGAGTGGAGTAGAATTTGTTCATTTTTTCTTCGATTGACCCAATATATGCTTAACAAGAAAGATATTTTCTCAGGTCTTAATATAAGCAATTGAATAGCTCCTTTGTACTTTATTCCAGCTTACTTTTGTTCTTTTCTTGCCTAAACAGCTAAACCCATTTCTGTTCTTGAACAGGATATATAAGGTTGGTGGTTCTAGGTGATAACTTGAGTCCCGGAGAAGAAACTGAATGCCGAAAGCTTTTCATTGTTGATATGATTATATAGAGTGACACTCCTCGGTTAAGGTTGGAAAATGGCTTTTGTTTCAGAGGACGAGAAAACCGAGGATTACCTTTTCAAGATTGTACTGATTGGTGATTCAGCTGTTGGGAAATCGAATTTACTTGCAAGATTTGCTAGGAATGAATTCTACCCTAATTCAAAATCAACCATAGGAGTAGAGTTTCAGACCCAGAAGTTGGATATAAATGGGAAGGAAGTTAAGGCGCAGATCTGGGATACGGCCGGTCAAGAGCGTTTCAGGGCCGTTACATCTGCATATTATCGAGGTGCAGTTGGAGCTCTTCTTGTGTATGACATTAGCAGGCGACAGACTTTTGAAAGCAATGGCAGATGGCTAAATGAACTTCAAAGTAAGAACCATGACGAACTCGTGCTTTTGTCGATTATACTTATGATGCCTGTGGAAACCCTCTCATCGCGAATCTTATTTCTATGATTTACTGAAAGTTCACCGGTTCAAAATGGGTTAATTTATCTTGCTTTGCAAGTGACTGTTACTGTGTCGAATTTTTGACAATAAAGTAATGGGTTCATTTTGAACAGCTCACTCCGACATGAATGTAGTGACCATTTTAGTAGGCAACAAGTCGGATCTCAAGGATGCCAGGGAAGTATCCACATCAGAAGCAAAGGACTTAGCAGAGGCACAGGGTTTATTTTTTATGGAGACTTCTGCACTCGATTCCTCCAATGTAGCGGCTGCATTTCAGACGGTTGTTCAAGAGATCTATAACATATTGAGCCGAAAAGTTATGATGTCTCACGAGAGCAAGAAGCAAGATGCGCCATTAGATGGGAAGACTGTTGTTTTACAGGAGGAAGAGAACCAACAACCTGAAACACAGGCCAAACAGGGTGGGTGCTGTTCATCCTGATGTTTTACTACTCTCCTGTCATCATCAAGTTTCCACTGAATTTGCTGATATTTCTTCTCCATGCATATTCATTTATCGGTGCCGGTAAAACGTTTGTTTTATAAACATTTGTTTCACTTGTTCATGATTTACTTTATCATATGGTGGCTGAGGAAGAGACTTCTATGGAATATAGAATTAGCAAAATGTAAATGAACTCATGGGGGGATTGAAAGGGGAAAAACAGAAGAAGAAAAAAAAATCAAATTCAAATGTTATAATTTTTATAATGTTAACATATTTCCTGCAGGATTTTCACTGTCATTATGTTACATAATAAACAATATTTTTTTTGCAGAATATCTTCTTGCTTGGTGCATATCCTTTATTTTTGAAAACATGTAATGCAATCCGGGTTTTAAAAACTCGCCTCCTCCGTAGTCGGACGCCTCAAGAAATACCGCAAACTATTAGCAAGAACCTGCCAAATTAAAATGACACCCTGGCAAGCGATTAGGATGTATGCGCTACCGCACCTAAACGATTAATACTACACCTGCAGGCTGCAATTGTAACCTCTACTTTTCTCTAGCAAGTTAATGTGCAATGTGTTAAATTTTGTGTTAGCTGCAGTTTACCTGCTGCAGGGGTCTGCTGTTAGCTTTACCCTTGTAGCTGACGTGAAACTTTGCCTTTGCCAACAACCCCTATGTCTCGACGGTAAAATTTCAAGAGAAAGAGCCACCATCGTGAGGCTAATACAAGATGACGACATACGGAAGAGAAAAAGAGTGATCAATCATCTCACCTCAGTGTCGTACTCCCCGGACTCAACAGTTATGTTGATGTCGGTGATGATTTTTACAAGATCCACCAGCAACCCTGGGCGATCAGCGGCCTCCACGTATAGCAAGCTGAACCAAATTTATTTATGGTGCCGAGGACTATAGTCTTAAATGGTAATTAAGCTATCGAAATTACAAGGGCAGCGATCTCATTTGACCACGGCATTCGTTACCTACGATTGGGACCATCATCATCAACTCTTATGTGGGTTGCAATGTCTACATCAACCTGAGGAATCCCAGCAAAGCAAAACTTAAACCAAGGGCCAAGATTATTGTGTAATATCATTATCAGCTTATTAATTTATGGACAAGTCGTAACGTTTACGATAAGTTGCATCGGTCTCTGTCGCAAGCCCGTTTCACCTAACATTCTACATAGGAAAATGTCTGAACTTTGCAAGAGGAATATACCTTTTCTTTTGGTGGCTCAACACCGAAAGTCGCACCCATTGCTAACTGGGAACTTGATTCCTGAACCACAAACATGCAAGATAGGGTTTTACTAGGAGATTTCTCATTATGAACTAGGAAAAAAGAAGAGGTGATTACAGGATGATACTCGAGTAAGTTGTTTATAATCGTCAAGCGTATTGCCTCGAGCAGTTCCAGGTCTTCAACTTTCCTTCCGGTAGTACTGCAGAAAAGAATCAACACTATATCAGCAATGTTGCATTGAAAATAGCTATCATAATAGGTAAGGCATAATACACTTGCACATCATTCCATTCTCACATTCGAGCTATTTACGAGCATGTACAATAACACAGCTTTAATCGCTCAAACTAGAGGATAATGTACCAGAATGTGAAAATGCTAGAAAGGCTTAACAAGTTCTTTACTCGATCCGTACCGAGAAAATACAAGACGAAGATAAGTTAAAAGGCATACGACTTACGCCTTAGTGATGGAGAACTTGTTATGCTTCCCAGATGAATCCAGATAGACATTTGCTTTAGCAACATTCAACCCGAGATTCTTAAGGGCATTCATCTGCAACTCATTCCCCTGCTAGTTAGATCGCACACAACAAACTCTCGGTGAAAATCCGAAATATCCATACAAAAAGCACAGTAAGTAAAGGGATTTATACAGTATCCATAAGAGCTCCAAGCCGATCGCCAAAGGTTATTTCCACTACGGTGGCGTCCGGATCCGAGTCTAGGTCAATTATAACTTTGGGGGTTGGAACTGTATCAGTCTCATCATTCTTCAAACATACAACAACCATAAGAAATGGAGCTTTAGCCAGCTAAAACATAGTTAAAATTCAACCAAATATATTGTTTGTTATTCCACACCTCCACAGATGTGGCTGATGGTGTTTCTCTTGGAATGATTCCCACCATTGAAGATGACAATCTAACACTCTAACAGTAGCAGATTGATGAAATTTGTACTGTAAAATTGCAGCTTTTTTCTCCATAAAACTGATTGATTCAAAATCAGATGGATTTACAAATGCATTATGTTTTTTTACTTCAAGCAACATAAAATTTATCTTAAAGGGTTCCCAAAGCAACAATTTCAACACCCAGACAAGGAAATACTCAGATACCAAAACAAAAACAAAGAAAAAGAAAAGACCAAAAGTAAGCAACGAATTTGATTGAAGAAAGGTACCATCTTTTCTCAAGAATGCTGGGTGGTGAGCTGACAAAGGCAGCAGGCCAAGAATGGTTTTTGAGTTCAAAGATTGGAAATTTATACTTGTTAGTAATGCTGGTTGTAAAGTATACACCACAATTGGCAGCAGAAGCCATAGCCACAAACATTACAACAGAAGAGATGAGAAAGAAGCAACAAAAACTGAAGAAAAATAAATGTTAAGGGAGAAGAAGGTTGACGAAACGGGAGTGGGCACTGGTTTTATCCGCCATGAGAATGTGATGGAGAAAGGGAACTCCCATATTTACGTATTTTTTTTTAATGTTACAGTTTGTGAGTTGATGCAGAGTTGTCCATGGTGACAAGTGTGATCATTTATGACCAACTCCCGGCAAGCCAGAGAGAACCACTGGGTCTGGGTTGGTAGGTGATGGCATGCACCCATGAAAGTGACCGTAAAAAAGTCGTAGAACCATCTGGATGTGTTAAATTAACCACACATTTCAATTTTGTAGATTCACTTATGCGCACGGCTTAATTAAAAATAGGCTTAAATGTCAAAAAAAAAAATGTAAACTATACATTTTTAATTTAAGGGTAAAACTTTGATACACAATCTATGTAAAATTAATTTTACACAAGCCTCTGTATTTACACTATAAGAACTCAAATCCTAAATTCCTAACCCTACCCTAAAAAACTAAACTTTATACACTAAATTCTAAACGCTAACCTTAAATTCTAAACCCTACAACCTAAACCCCTAAACCTTAAACCCTAAACTAAAACCCTAAATCCTAAAACTAAAAGGCACGTGTAAACTAAAGTTTACTCAGTCTGTGTATCAAATTTTTTTCCTTAATTTAATGTTTAATGTTTTTTCGAGTTAAATTAGTGTATAAGGTTTTATTCCTTACTCTAAATTAGGTTTTGTTATAACGGTCGTTAAAAAAATACCATCATCTAATTATAACATGACACATGACATGTTTTTCTATTTATTTAATTTTTATTTTTTTTTAAAATATGAACCCTAAAGTTTTAATTTCTTTCGATCAAAACTATCAAATCACATCTCTTTACTGTTCGGCATCCTCACACGTCAGTAGTTTATCGTTCACCATTCGAGTGTCGTGTACCTCACCGTTTGACATTTCTTATCCTCTAGCTGTCGGACAAAATCCAAACAGACTCTTTTTTATTCAGTGTTAGGTGTTCGTTGACGTGCAATCGACGGTTTACTCGTCGTTTTTCGACAACGAGATTATGAGGTTTTTAGGAGTGGGATTCGGTGAAGACAAGGGTGGCCAGTGGTGGTTGATCACTGATCAGTGTGGAAGAATTTAGGGATTTAGAGTTTAGTTTCGGGTTTTTAGAGAAATTAAAAATTTTAGAATTTTTATAAAAATAAAGATATTCTGATTTTAAAAAATAAATATTAAAAAATGTCAAAATATGTCACATGTCGTGTTTTTACTAGATAGCGTAAAATTTTTAATGCCTATCACAGAAAAACTTAATTTGGATTAGGAAATGAAACATTAGGCACTAATTTAACCCGAAATAAACGTTAGGCACTAAACTGGAAAAAAATGATATAATTTAGGCACCTTTATGACGTTTAAGCCTTAAAATAATAATAATCTAATCATGAGCTTAGGTGAGATGATAAATGTCTCTCTTACTTTAACCAATGATCGAGAATTCATCAATGTTCTGAGTATGAAACAACTTTAAAATTTGTGGATTATGTTTGCTCCTTACATGAGTCAACAAAAACGTAAAAGATTAACCATTAAACTCGCTCTAATACATTAGAAATCAAAAATTGAAAAATATCTTTTTACTTTTTCATAACCATCTTCCAGGATCTAAGTGCAAAAATATCTTCCTCGATGCACCAACCGAGAATCAAACTCAGGTTATACCATGTCAAGGTACTATTCTACCACTAGACCACTGGTGCTTGTCGGGAACTGAAGAGAACAAAATTATATCATTGATTAAGCTTCCTATGTTAGATGGAATTTTCGCGACCATTTTTAAAATCGAATGTGTAAAAATAGCCTAACGATTAGGGTTTTCATCCATTTTAATTTAATCTTGAAAATTAAGGTTTTTGTACTAAATCGGATTTTCTTTATTTTATTCTTGAAAATCAATTTGGAGTCGCCACCGGTCACTTTGGTAGACCAGACACCATAAAAATAACCAAAGATTTGTTTCTTTAAAATTTTGGGTTCGAGAGTCGGTTACGTGTTGGGAAGGATTAGCACCCCCACAAACGCCCGTTATCGGTACCTTTTTAATTTCACGTGGTATTTTGGCATTTCGAACAGTAATTTAAATTTAATTCAAACCTTAATCGTTAACTGAAATTCATTCTAAATGAAAATATCATTTTGTAAGAAAATACATTTTTAAGCGAATATAAATTTGAAGCATTCAATTATTTTAGGATACTTCAATTCATATTCAAAAATGTATCTCAACACAAAAGGTTTTCAATGCTTGTTCATTTTATTTTCTTGCCAATTTTAAGTTCTAACTTAATAGGGCTCTAATTGATTAAATTAATTTAAGAATCTATGAATATTATCAAATTTAGGGGTTTATGTGATAACACCCAAATGCTTGGGTACTATCCATATTTAGCCCTAAATCAATAATATTCCTAATTATTTAATGACTCTAACTATTTAAACCTAATCCTAATTCAACTTTGATTTTAATTAACTATGTGTGATTACATATTCTAAGTTTAAATGAAATATTAAATATTCTACTAAAAAACCTCCCTTGATTAACATCTCATTACAACGAGATACTAATCAACTCAGGATTTTAAAGTTTCCATTTAATAATCATTTACTTTTTAAAATTATCTCACTTATTTAAATTAATTAAAGAACCTAAATTTAAAGGCTCTAATTATTTATACTAAGTGAATTAATCACCTAAACAAAACACTATATGCCTATTTTAAATATGCAGACATACATATAATTTAAACAGATAAAATAAATTAAACAATTAAAAACATGGGCTAAACTGAATTAAATTGCAAATTAAAGTGCCAAATTACAATTAAAAGGACAAAATTAGAAGTGTTACATAATAGGAGAGCCAAAGCGTGAAGATCCGAACTTCTGGGCGTGGATCCAAGATCTGGCCCAGTTCGGATACGCAGACCTACCCTCGACCCGACGTAAAATGATGTCGTTCGGGTCAGGGTATTTAAACCCTCTCTTAAGCCCAAAACTGATTTTCCTTCCTTATTTTTCATTCTTACTTTCTCTCTCTAAACTTTAGCTCACTCCCCTCTCTCTACTAACACCATCTACCCAAAAACCATGATCCAAAACGGATCAAAACTCTATTTTTTACCAACATTCAAGCCCTATTCTTCACATCTTTTAGGTTTGATCCAACTCCACCCCCTTCTAACCAAATTATGTTGTTAGCCGGTAGCCATATGCAAACATCAGTGGCCACATGTGATTCCCGGCCACCGTGCCGACTACCGTACTCTTCCGCCGTTCGAACCTAAAATTTTCCCCAAAAAATTTCCGATTCCAACCAGTCGGATATGATCCCCACCTTCCCCAGCCTAGAACTACCCGAAACCCTTCCCTTTTCAACTCCGACCGCCTCTTTAAACACTCACCAAAATCATTCTGGCCACCACTAAGATGAACTCCGATCTTATTTTATTTATCGTTTTTATCTTTTGATTTCGATCTAACCTATTTCAGGTTTATTTTGCAGGTAATCGAAAAGAAGATTGAAGATATACCTTCACTACTGTTTTGATAAAGTTTCAGCGATCTTATTTCAGTGACGATTTGAGCCCCTGACGTCCATTCGAGTCTCTGACGTCTATTCGTTGCTCTGACGACGTTCTAGATCTCTAGCGTTTTTTCTTTCCAAAGACGGCTCGGCTACCAAGCGACGATTCTCCTTCTCTGATGACCGTCCACTTTCCCAGCAACGTTCGATCTCCACAGCCGGTTCAACTCCCGACGTTGGTTCTACTTTCCCAAGTATATTCTCTTTCCTCTCTAATTACTTTATCTATTATTTTATTAGTTATTTATGATTAGTCATTAATTCCCTGACTTTTCTCTCTCCCTATTTATAGGAGGAACCGTCATCAACAGATTGTTTTGTACAAGGTATGGCAACAAATTTGAATATGGCATTGGGATAGGAATAATTGTCTCATTTTTCTTGCTAAACCATTCAACCTCCTTGTCTTTTATTTCTGTGCTTGTTGTCCCTCTTTTCTTTGACGGAGGCAATTCCATTGTGAGAAAATTTCTGGCATCAATTGAATCCTTGGCTTTTATCCCCTCGGAGAAACATTCTAGAAACGTATGCGGTTCTGTAACTCTGTTGGAATCATCTTGTTCTTTATCAGTCTCACAACTATTGAACAATACAAGTATGGAGCAACCATCAAAATTCTGGCTTTATTCGGTTCTTCCATGTATGTCTGCTGAACTACCTTCATATTAGCATCTTCAAAATTCACCAGCCAAGCACTTTATTATTTCATTCAAATCTATTGGACTTCTTGCAGATGCCTCAACTTTATTGGTATGAACTTACTCTTTTTCTCTCTTTTTTTGACCCTTTTTGTTTTTTGACTTTTTGCCATCTTTTTGTAGGAAGAACCATTTCAGGTTGGACCCTCATGTGAGATGTGATACCTGCTTATCAGTGCTTCCATCTGAAACATTCTTTTTTCAGCTTCCCTATTTCCAAGCAAAGTGGTTACTCGAATTACAAATCGGTTCTGGGACTGATCAACCATTTGCTCAACACTACCCAAGCGGTCCTCAATAACCTTCTAAGATTACTTGATCCTAACAAACCCGTGTTTCTCAGAATATTGGTTTTCTATTAATGCAATGCTATTTAAAAAAAAATAATGATCCTAAAAATGAAATGTTAAAAATGCAATGTTAAATGTAAGTATTTTAAATGCAATATTACATCAAAAAATGCAATGCAATATTTAAGTGATGTAATGCATGAATGCACGAGGTATCGATTTCAAGGACTAGTTTTTAGAGCAACATTTATTAGCCAAAAGGTCGAATACAAGAAATAGGCAATTTGATTACAAAAATCAGATAGCCTTCATCCCTAGGTTAATCACTTCGTTTAGCTTATGAGTCAGCGTCTGTCCTAACTTGGTGTTGATGTCAAGGTGTTGTTATAGGTTCATGGCTTCAATGGATAAAATCTGCATACATTGGGCGACTCCCCGTACATGGCTTCTGAAGTTGATTATTTCATGACTCTACCTTTGGATAATCTTGATAGCTACCTCAAGCTTACCTTTTAGTACATTGTCCTCATGCCGACTCTCAGGAATGCTGGCAAAAGGTATAAATGGTATGTATTTGGGCAAGATAAAATGTGCCAAGAGTCTTTTGTGTACAAGTATACACGGTTGACAAGTAATACAGCTTGGTAAGCTGAGTATCGATCCCACAAAGATTGACTTAGAATTCGATTGTTTAGTTTGTTACTTGTTTTGGAAGAAAAGATTGTAGTTTAAAAGAGTTGATTTTAAAACTAAAAAAAGAAAATAAAATAAAACCAAAGTGAAGTGTTGGCTAGAAAGGTGTTTTCAAATGAATGATGACTGTTGGCAGGGAATGCCTGGTTCAAACGTGGTTCATGCCAGCCTTTATTGACAAAACTTTCTTGGCATTGGTTGCCGAGAAGATTCAAAAATAGCAAAGCATCTCTCGATGGTCATTGCCCTAAACTGGCCAAGTAAAAACCCCTATATCTCTGTAGTGTATGTTTTCCTTAAACCAATTTAATTTAAAAACCAACCTATACTCCGTGGGGGTAGATTTCACTTCCGAAGTAAGTTCATCTACTTGAACGACTTCTCTCGAAGCTTCTCTCCCAAGTGTCCAGCAAATTGATCGTTGCCAACACAAGTCTGTTAAGATATTGGAAGGCAATAAGCTAACTGTGCCAACTCTCGCTTTGGCACAGTACTTAGGAAAATTTAAAGTATGCAAAACAGACAAACTTTGCCAAAATCACAATTATTATAAAGGACCTAAGGCATAAAAGCCAACGTTTAAAACCAAAACATCCCCCACCAACTATTAAATTAGTTCATGGTGTGGGGGTTAACCAACAAACCAAAAAACGTTTTTAACATTAGCATCATAATAAAAACTACAAAAAATAACTTCTGCCAAGGGAATAAGCAGATGGGTCTCTCGATGCAGCCCTTCATGCCAGGCTCTTGGCCAAGAAGTCGAACCACCCTTCCTCGGTTGCACCGAATGTCACTCGCCGCTCCAACACCATGCTCCGACCACCTCTCATCTGCTATTTTCGATTTTTTTCTTTTTTTTCTTTTTCTTCCCCCTAAATGCTTGATCGGTTGTTCTTTATATAGACATGTAGTGGAAAGGATGAGATAAGCCTTTGAATTTGAATTTGAAATGATCAAGAGATAAGAGAGAGCTCTATCCGATCATTTTGATATCTTATCAGCTCGGTGTTATAGCTTATCAGGCTAGGGATGACGTCATCATGCCATGGCCCTCTTGGCACACGAGCTTGGCACAACTTTGCTAACATCACTTGGCATTATCTTATCCGCTATTTTTCAGAAGTTGATCCAATTGCAATCTTTTAGAAGCCTGATCATTTCCTATTTTTTGGGGGGTTCATCTCTTCTTGGCATGGCCGCTGGCATACCTCTCTGCCAACAAATGCTTGGCACTCATCTGGTCCTTCCGTGCCCGCAACATCTGGCATCCACCTTGGCATTCCTAACCTCGTCCATTCCTTCTGCCAACCTGCGCAGAGGCCACTAAAAGTAACCCATGACACTGGCATAGGCAGCCTACTAACTCTTTTATATAAATACATGATTCTAACAAACTAATGCAACTAAATGTACTTGAAAACAAGCAAAAGCATATAAAAATAGGCATGAAAAACAATACTTTTAATGAGGTAACGCACCCCTAAACCCAGCTCATTGCTTGTCCTCAAGTAATGCAAGAGAAGAGAAAAACAAAAAAAGTGAAAATAATACATCGGCAAAAGTTTGGTTGGAATGCCAACAAATGCTGGCAAGCAGAGTTTGATTCTAATGCTGCCCTCAGAAATCTCAGTGCACAGTACCAAGCATATAGTAATTCAAGTGCAACAATATAACTCTAGTCTAAGTGCATGATTTGTGCGCAAAGTGTGGGCAGTATGCATCTAGCGTCCGTTCACTCCCTTAGCCAATTTTCTTTCTAAACTCAGTTTTGTTATTTTCTATATTTTTCGTGCCGAGGGGTATTGGCATTATCTTTTAGCTTGCTTCATGGTACTATTTAGTGTGAGTGATAAGAGGGAGCATACCACGAATCCCCACCTTAATCCAGTTACCATTAGGCTTTCTCTTCAACTCATACACTAAGGTTTTAGACTTAAGAACTAAGAGGGAGCATACCACGAAGCCCTAAGTACTTATTATCCCTAGGTAGAGGAGAGTTCAATTTTTTTTCTTGCCTTGGCAGAACATTGCTGCCTTATTTACATTTAACCCTGGCATCATTTTTTCAAAGCTGAGCATAGTTTCAAATTACCTAAGTTTGCTAGGGAACTAGATACATACCACGTGTTAAGTGTAGAAACAATTACCTGAACTAGAGATCAATTGTCATGGCAAACATGGCATACAAATCTACTGGCATGACAAACTGAAAATTATAAACTCATCATCGGGCAAACAAGTAGATCAAAATAAGCTTGCCTAACAGTTGTTAACAAACTTCAAATTTAAGTCGAGACAAATTTTTTTTTCATCTTTTTTATGGTTTAGTATGCAACTACTCTACATGAACTACAAAAAATTTTAAACTTGCATGGCATGGCATAAAAGTGAGAAAATGCACACCCCCAAACCCAAGATGTGCGTTGTCCTCAATACATGGAACGACACATATATACAAGAGAAACAAAAAAATAAAAATGCATGATCATGAAAATGCAAACATGAAATGCGAAAGAATTAGGTAGAAGAATACTCCCATTAGGATGGGGCTTCATTCCGTTTGGAACGAGCTTCTTCTTCTTTTCTGGCACGTGTCTTTCTTATGGATAGGCTCCCACGGTCAGGGGCCATTCTCTTCTTTCCTTTCCAACTCTACTTGGTGGTAGTAGTAAAGGCTCCAACATCCTCCTTCTGCTTGGCAGACTCGGTAGGTGGTGTGACTGGTGTTGACTTTTCTTTGGTGGCAAGAATCTCCTCTAAATCGTAAGAGGAGGTGGTGCTGGCAGATTCAACATGCACCGGGGATAGGGGAACTGTTGCCTCAGACTCGAAATTGGCAGAAATAACTGGACTGGTATGACTGGCTGGCTTGACTGTACTGGCTTATCGAGGATCACTAGCAGCTGGCTCGGCAGGAAAATGTGGAAAAAACAAGCACCACATCGGGAGAGAGTTTCATAAGGACCTCATATATAATGGCATCTCGTTCCTTGGTATATTACCGCATGTTCGCATTGAGCTCATCGGCCTTCTTCAATTTTCGGAGAATAATCTCCTAGCGGGAGTACACCTGGGACAACATTGCTAGCGAGTTGGCTGGCATGGTCTCTGGCACACTTACTGGCTCGGCCCTTGGCTTCACGGCCACGCCTTTTCCTTTCTCCTTTGGCTCTCCTCTAGTGAGGTTTCTCTAGATATGAGCAGTGATGGTCGTACCCTTAATCACCTAGCAATAATCATCATCCATCCTAGGTACTTTATGGCGCAAACAAATATTAGAAATCAACAAAGGGAAAAATAGACTCCCCTTACCTTTGGGAGCACACTTGTAAGTTTCATCGATAATAATTTTGCCGACATTAATCTAAAGCCCTTTGATAATGCAGTGCAACAGGATAAGCCGGTCCTCCGAGACCGTTTTATTGTGCGATGTGGGTATAAGATTGCTCTTGATAAAATGGTTTCATCCCCGCATCTGAGGCTTCAATGCCAGCCTCTTAATGGTTCGGTGGCCGGTGGATGAAACAGTCCAGGTTGTGCCAGACTCACATAGGTCTGCCAGAATATTCTTTCTCTTGGCCGCATTCATAGACTCAGCATACTCAAAGTATTCATCTCCTCCAGTTGGCAAAGAGAAAAGAGAAATAATGTAACCTTCATCAAAACGAACGCACTTACCCCGAATCATCAAGAATAGAGAATCCTTGGTCACGAGATAGGCGAAAAACTCTTGCACAATGGTGGCAAACACCTCCCCCTTCTGCTTGCATAATGAACTCCACTTATGCATATCAATGATGGACATGAATCCCGAAAAAAATCTGATAGTGGCGTCAGATTGGAAGTCGAAGTGTTTCTCATAAAGGAACGACCTTGAAGAGAAGCTCTCATCGAACTTCTTGCGAATCTCCTCGTTGAAAAATCGCTTGAAGTGAGTAGAAGATGAAGCCATGGAGATGAAAAGATGAGAATAGATGGGAAGAAGAAAAGAAAAGATTGAAGTTCTTTGATCTTGCTTAAGAGAAAATCAAATGAGAGTAAAAGGGAAAAGTTTTGGGGGAATCGATTTTAATAGAATGAAAGAGAAAAGGGTTGAGTGTTTAAAAGGGAGTAATTAGGGTAGCCGAAAAGTAGGGGATAATGATGAGGTTTATGGAGTTTTAATTGGAAAAGGGTTTAAATTTTAAATGAGAAGTGATAGGGATAAAGGTATGGAAAGGATTTTGAAGTGATAGGGTAATTATGATAAGATAACCTATCATAAATATGGGTGGCAAAAAGGGTTAAATTCCCTAGATTTCCCTCTCTCCTTTTTACGCAAGCTAGGGTTTTTTTCATTCTTTCACACGGAATATGCACATGCCTCTGGCATGGGCCATGGCATAACTGCTGGCAAGCACACTGGCTCACAGTCCTTCTGGTAATATTCCTGGCATTAATCCTTTCAAAATTCCTGCACACACTAAATAGAAAATCGTGTAACGCAGCAAATGAATAAAAATTGAAAGACAATAAAAAGAAAACAAGAACAAAAACCTGATTCCTAAAGGAAAACGAAAACAAATAATCCTAATAATTACAAAGAATTTCAAACCTACGGATGCTTCATTCCAATTCTGCCAAGAGAATCACCTCATTGGCATGACTTTGCTTACCTTCCAAGTAATACTTTAGGCGTTGACCATTCACCTTAAAAATTTCTCTGGTCTGTAAGTTCTTGATATCTACAGCCCCATGAGCATATGGCTTCACAACTTCATAAGGACCTATCCATCTTGACTTAAGCTTACCTGGAAAAAGTTTGAGCCGAGAGTTAAACAATAGAACAAGCTGACCTATTTCGAACTGTCTTGGTAGGATCCGACTATCATGCCAACGTTTTGCCTTCTCCTTGTATATCTTAGCATTCTCATAGGCTTGTGTTCTAAATTCCTCAAATTCATTGGTCAAGCAACCTCTTTCCTCCAGCAATTCTCCATGCCATGTCAAGCTTCCGGATAGCCCAATAGGCTTTATGTTCAAGTTCTACTGGAAGATGGCATGGTTTGCCAAAGACAAGTTTGAATGGGGAAGTACCCAAATGAGTTTAAAATGCCGTCCTATAAGCCTACAAGGACTCATTTAGTCTCAAGGACCAGTATTTCCTTGTTGGATTCACAGTTTTTTCCAAAATGATCTTAATCTCCTTATTGGATATCTCGGCCTACCCATTTGTTTGTGGATGGTATGTTGTGGCGATTCGCTACTGAATCCCATACCTGTACAATACTTTAGAAATTAATTTACAATTAAAATGAGTACTGTCGTCATGAATAATAATTCGAGAAACAATAAATCTAGTGAAAATGTTTTTGTGCAAGAACTTGGCATCATTTGTTGGCAAGGCAAAAGCCTCTACCCACTTTGACACATAATCAACAGCCAAGAAAATATACACATTACCAACCGATGGGGGAAAAGAACCCATAAAGTCGATCCCCCACACATCAAATAAATCTACTGGTAGAATGTTCTGGAGTGGTAATTTGTGTCTGCCAAAGATGTTCCCTGTTCGTTGGCATCGATCACATGCCTTGGCATACTCGTGGGCATCCTTGTACAGTGTGGGCCAAAAGAATCCTGGCTGCAAAAGTTTGGCAGCAACCTTTATCCCAGCAAAATGTCCTCTATATGGTGCGACATGGCATAGATGCAATATATGTTGCTGCTCGTCCTCTGGCATACACCGGTGAATCACTTGGTCGGCACACTGCTTGTACAACATGGGCTCATCCTAATAGTATTGCCTCACCTCTCGTAAAAATCTTTTCTTGGCATTATATGCCAGGTCTGATGGTAGAATATTGCTTACCAAGTAGTTGACTATGTCAGCGTACCATGGTATAGCATCGGTTGCAAGCAAATACTCGTCAGGGAATTCGTCTCTAATTATAGTAGACTTACTATCCTCAATGTGATGCTCCAACAGAGAGAGATGGTCAGCTACTAAGTTTTTGCTGTCTTTCTTATCTCTGATCTCCAAGTCTAATTCTTGAAGTAAGAGCGTCCATCGAATTAGTCTAGGTTTGGCATCCTTCTTTGCCAAGAGATATTTCAACGCCGAATGATCTGTATAAACCACAACCTTATTACCAATTAGATAAGATCTAAATTTATCAAAAGCAAATACAACCGCGAGGAATTCTTTCTTGGTTGTACAGTAATTCAGTTGTTCTTCATTCAAGGTTCTGTTGACATAGTATACAACATGGAACATCTTGCCACGCTGTTGTCTGAAAACTGCTCCAACGACATAATCGTTGGCATCGCACATGAGCTCAAAGGGCTCATTCCAATTTGGTGCCACGACTATGGGGGCATTAATCAATCTGTCTTTAAGCTCCTGAAATGCTCTCAAATAAGAATCGTCAAATGCAAAAGTGGCATTATGTTCCAACAATGAGCATAAAGGTTTAGCAATTTTCGAAAAATATTTAATAAATCCCCGATAAAAATCGGCATGACCTAAAAATCTCCTTTTATTGTTGGAGGTGGTAATTGCTTAATTACCTCCACTTTGGCTTGATCAACTTCTAGTCCTCTCTTGGTTACCTTATGACCGAGAACAATGCCCTCTTTCACCATGAAATGGCATTTCTCCCAATTCAACACTAGGTTTGTCTCTATGTATCTCTTCAAAACTTACTCCATGCTATGGATGCATTCCTCAAATGTTACACCAAACACTGAGATATCACCCATGAATACTTCCATGTTATGCTCAATCATATCGGAGAAAATGACCATCATGCAACGTTGAAATGTTGCTGGCGTATTACACAGTCCGAATAGCATTCTTCTAAAGGCAAATGTCCCATATGGACACATGAATGTGGTATTCTCTTGGTCGTCATGGGCGATGGCAATCTGATTATATCCCGAATAACCATCTAAAAAATAGTAAAAAGCTTTACCTGCCAACTTGTCCAACATCTGGTCAATGAAAGACAATGGGAAGTGGTTCTTCCTTGTAGCCTTGTTCAACCTTCTGTAATCCATGAACACCCTCCATCCAGTGATGGTTCTAGAGGGAATCAATTTGGCCTTACTATTTTGGATCACAGTCACGCCATCCTTCTTTGGCACACACTGTACCGGGCTAACCCAAGAGCTGTTGGAAATGGGATAGATGATCCCGACATCCAACCCAACGCTTTGGCCTTCAATGGTCCTGCCATTATATTCCTCTAGTATGATCTTGTGCATGCAAATGGTTGGGCTAATACCTTGGATGTCTGCCAAGGTCCAACCCAACGCTTGCTTATAATCTTTTAGTATTGCCAGCAGTCTTACCTCCTGATCATGAGTGAGATCAGTGGTAATAATCATTGGCAGAGTCGAGTTCTTACCTAAATAAGCGTACTTTAAGTGTTCTAGCAGGGGTTGAAGCTTCAACTCTGGTGGTTTCTCAATAGATAGCTTTGGTTTCTTTATCTCTTTGCCGGCCAAATGGAGTGGCTCGAAGTAACTTACATCTTTAGCCTTCAAGGCTGATTCCACATGTTCCTCAAACAGTTCAGCTATACCATCAAGCATGCCGTCATCACTTGCTATATCCTGGCACAACTGTGCCATGTCCAAAGTAAAGATGGACTCCATCATTTCATCAGCTTGACATTCATCAGGTTCATCTGCATATTTCAAAGCTTGAAACACGTTAAAAGTAACATGTTAATCATTCATTCTCATGGTTAGTTTCCATTTATGAACATCAATAAGATCCCTGCCAGTAGCAAGAAACGGCCTACCCAAAATAATTAGCACATTAATATCAGCTTCATAATCCAAAATGATAAAATCAGCTGGGAAAATGAATTTGTCTACCTTTACCAACACATCCTCAATCTTACCCTTGGGATGTGCATAGGATCGGTCTGCCAATTGAAGTGTCACCGTGGTAGGTCTTGCATCTATGCCAAGCTTCTTGAAAACTAATAGTGCCATCAAATTGATGCTGGCTCCCAAGTTGCACAGCGTCTTCCCCATGAACTTGTCGCCAATTGTGCAGGGAATAGTAAAACTCTCTTGATCTTTCAGGTTTGGTGGCAATCGATTTAGGATTATGGCACTGCATCCCTCAGTGAGAGCAACAATTTCAAATTCTCTCAACGTCCTCTTTTTGAACAAGATGTCCTTCATGAATTTTACACAGTTGGTGTAATACCCTAAACCCCAGGTCTAGAAGATAGTATTGATTTAGGAGAAGACAATATAACTTGTCTAACAAGTTACTATACGATTAAAAGGGTTCATAGTGAGACCATTACAGTACAAGTATTCGAACACAAGCTACAAAGCATCAAGAAGTATAGTGATAAATAGATAGCATACAAGGCATCCTTAGACTCAAACGTATAAGATAATTCTATGACAATTCAAATAGTTAAGGTTATCAAAATTATTCAATTAGCCATCGAGAGCATGCATTTTAAGACATAATCTATTTAACCACTTAAGCGCAAGTGTGAGATTATTTTACCTAAATTCATTTTGTTATCTGTTTAATTTACTCACACTCAAATGTAATGAAAAGTATATATGATCAAATAACCAAGCTATGTGACTTATAAGCAATCGAAACAAGTCCTAATATAAGGATACATCATTCGAATGATCATCCATAGCTAATCTAGCAAAGAAAATCAACCAATTTCTAAACATCAACCAAACACAAAATATGCATATATACAAAAGCCTTATCTTGTTAAAGTAGTATTTACATATTCCCCCCTTAGAACCCTAAAGATTCTTAAGTTCGGTAGTTCCAACTAGTGCCACCTTCTAGGATTTTACATAAAACATAACATACATTCGTTGCCTTTAGTGACCTTGCTTTACCTCCACGATTTTAACTATAAACTAGCTTCACTTAAAAAGAGACAGAGTGAGTAATTAGGTTATTGGCTTCAAACATAGACAACAACAATGTAAATGCAAGTTCTTAATTCACTTAGCAGAAAGCTCATTTAAGCATAAATACAAAGTAACGGAATCATGCTTCCAAGGAGAATGTGTCATCAAGCAACTACTATAGTTGACCAGTTTAATAACCAAATCTATCATGGGCATGCTACATCGTTTAATATGGATTGACTAACTAAAGTATAGAAGGGCATAATCACTCAAACATTATCAGGCAATGGAACATGTGTCATTGAATGTGTAATCTATTCAATCGAGTTTTATCAAGCAATGGTAACTTATACCATTGATGTATATCATCTATTCGTTCAAGCATTATCATGCAATGGTAATCAATACCATTGAAGCATATATTCTATTTGTTTAAGCATTATCAGGCAATGGTGATTAGTACCATTGAAATATATAACTTATTTAAGCATTTTCAGGCAATGGTAATCAGTATCATTGAAGCATATAGTCTATTTGATCATTCCTTTCCAGGTAATAGTATCATATACTATTGAAACATACACGTGAACTATTTGGTTATTCTTTCTTTATTCTTCTTAACTCATCGAGTACATAACCAATTACACTAGACTTTACCTTAAGCATTGCAAGGAACCAATTCATGGTTCAATTATTAAAGGGTACAAGTGATTGTTCCACTTACCTTGGCCATTATTATCTTACCAAACATTAGCAACTTCGAGCAATTATAGACAGTTTATGCCTCGCCATACAACAAAGTAACTTAATACATTCAACAAATCCATGTTTATTTAAACATAATTATACTCACAAGTACACCGAGTTAATTCTGATCTTGAATCACCACTCCTTCAAGCCTCTCATCCCCTTCATCGACTCATTTCTGGTAATTTCAAGCATGCAAGCATAAATCAAGCTCTAATCTAACCGAAATCCAAGCAAGATAAACACCAAGAACAAACTCTCCCCTCTTTCTCTCAATTTCAATTTTCTCGGCCTAAGGAGAATGAAGATGATGGTGATTATTTGTTTGGTTTCTAACAAGGGTTTAATTAGCTTCATATGTGTCCTTATACTAGCATGCCATCTCATATATCCCTTGAATGAAATTAACTTACCATGCAAGACCAAACTTTTATGCATTAAACTAAGTGGTCACTTTAGATTAGCTCTTTTATTCCTTAATCTTTCGATTCAGTCCTTCCAAAAAACATAAATATAGACATCTAATTTAGTGTCCTAAGGAATCATATCAAATTATTTCCTAAGTGACAATTTAGGGTGTTACAAATCTCTCCCCTTAAGGAAATTCGTCCTCGAATTTACCTGAGGAAAATAGGTACGGGTATTGATCTCTCATGGTAGATTCAGGTTCCTAAGTAGCTTCTTTACTCCCATGATTTCTCCACAAGACTTTGACAAGGGAGACTGTTTTGTTTCAAAGTCTTCTATTTTCGTGATCAAGAATTTGAACTGGTTCTTCCTCGTAGGATAAATCTTGATTCAATTCAACTTCATCCGGCTCGAGGATGTGGGAAGGATCAGATCGATAGCTACGCAGTATTGATACATAAAACACATTGTGTATTTTGCTAAATTCTTCTAGGAAGGCCAAACGATAAACAACATGGCCAATCCTTTCTATTATCTCAAAATGTCCTATAAACCGAGGACTAAGTTTCCCTTTATTACCAAATTTGAACACCTTCTTCCATGGAGATACCTTGAGAAACACTCTATCTTCCATATTATATTGAATATCCCGTCTTTTACGATCAGCATAAGCTTTATGTCGATCGAAAGCTTCTTTTAATCAATTGCAAATAATCTGTACTTGATCTTCTGTTTCTCGAAGCAATTAGGGTCCTAAGGCTTTATTCTCCCTCAACTCTGACCAGCACAAAGAGGTCTTACACTTTCTTCCATAAAGAGCTTCAAAAGGGGCCTTTTGAATGGAAGATTGATAGCTATTGTTGTATGATAATTCTGCCAAGGGTAAAGCTTTCTCCTAATTCTTCCCAAAATCGATTATACAAGCTCGTAACATATCTTCTAACACTCGTATAATTCTTTCAGATTGACCATCTAATTGAGGATGAAAGGTTGTACTGAGATTGATTTTAGTTCCAAGAGCTTTCTGCAGAGATTTCCAAAATCTAGAAGTAAATCTAGAGTCTCGATCAAAAATTATTGACGTAGGAATACCATGTAGCCTGATAACCTCTCGAATGTAGAGTTCGAGTAGCTGATCCAGGCTCATGTTCATTCGAACATAAAAAAATGAGCTGACTTTGAGAACCTATCTACAATCACCCATATTGCATCATTCTTCTTTGGTGATAAAGGCAATCCACTAACAAAGTCCATTGTTATTTGCTCCCATTTCCATTGCGGAATTTGAATAGGCTGAAGCAATCTCGAAGGAACTTGATGTTCTGCCATCACTTTCTGACAAACCAAACATTTAGATACAAAGTCTGTTATAGCAGATTTCATTCCGGGCCACCAATAGACACTCTTCAAATCTTTGTACATCTTTATTGATCCAGGATGTATTAAAAAAGAACTATTGTAGGCTTTCTGAAGGATTTCCCTTCTTAAATTTGAATCATTTGGGATACACACCTTGTTTCGAAAATAGAGTAATCCATCTTTCTTTAGAACAAAGTCTGATTCAACACTTCCATCAAACTTGAGCTTAATTCTTTGTAATCCGGAATCTGACTGTTGCAACGATCGAATTCTTGATATTATATTAGAGTGAATTCGAATAGAAGCCAAGGTCCCTTGTTTTCGACCCAATCGAAGGCAAGCATTGATGGAGGATAAGGCTACAAATATTTGCAAGGTAATACTAGATTATATATATATATATATCAAATAGGAATAATGTGAGGTTTGGTTAAATCGAATACTAACCACAGGTATGTTGACGACTGAGTGCATCAGCCACAACATTAGCCTTCATCATGTGATAATCTATGATTATGTCATAGTCTTTAAGCAGCTCGATTCATCGTCTTTGCCTAAGATTGAGCTTCTTTTGAGTAAGAAGGTATTTCAAACATTTTTGATCGGTGTAAAGGTAGCATTTTTCTCCATACAAATAGTGTCTCCATATCTTTAAGGCAAAGATTACTACAGTAAGTTCCAAATCATGGGTTGGGTAATTCAGTTCATGAGATTTTAATTGTCGGGAAGCATATGCTTCCACTTTGTCTCCTTGCCTTAAAACACATCCCAATCCCAAGTGAGAAGCATGACTAAACACCGTAAATTCTTTCCCTAATTCCGGTTGAGTTAACACTGGAGCTCGGGTAAGTACTTATTTCAATTGATCAAAGCTTCTTTGCTGTTCTTCAGGCCATATGAATGGTACATCTTTACGAGGTAGCTTAGTTAGGGGTGTGGCCAAAATCGAAAATCTTTTAACAAACCTTCGATAATATCCAGCTAAGCCAAGCAAACTTCGGACTTCACTAACATTCCTCGAAGATCTCCATTCAATCACCAATTAAATCTTTTTCGGATCAACTTTAATTCCAGAGACTGGAATTACATGTCCGAGAACAGATACTTTGGGCAACCAGAATTCACATTTGTTGAATTTGGCATAGAATTGATTATCTCTAAGATTATGTAACATAATTCTGAGATGCTTTGAATGTTCAGCTTCATCTTTCGAGTATATAAGAATATCATCAATGAAGACCACGATAAACTTAACTAAATAGAGTTTAAAAACTCGGTTCATGAGATCCATAAAAGTGGCAGGGGCGTTTGTCAAACCGAATGGCATCACTAGGAACTCGTAGTGACCATATCGAGTTCTGAAAGAGGTTTTAGGTATGTCAGACTCTTTAACCTTCATTTGGTAGTATCCAGATCTAAGGTCGATCTTGGAGAATACTGAAGCACCCTTCAATTGGTCAAACAAATCTTTAATTCTTGGAAGAGAGCACTTATTCTTAATCGTAACTTGATTAAGTTGCCGATAGTCTATGCACAATCTCATTGACCCGTTCTTCTTCTTGAGAAAGAGTACTGGGGCTCCCTAGGGAGATGAGCTTGGTCGGATGAATCCTTTGTCTTGCAGTTCTTGCAACTGCTTCTGAAGTTCTTTTAGTTCAACAAGAGCCATTCTGTAAGGGGTAATGGATATAGGATTGACTCCGATTTGAGTTTCAATTTTGATCTCCACATCACGTGTTGGTGGCAGTCCCGAAAGTTCCTCAGGAAAAACATCAATAAATTCAGATACAGTTGGAATGGATTTTAGGCTAAACTCAAATTCATCTCGTTTGATCATAGCAGAAAAGATTGAGGTGTATTTCTTATCAATCAAAAGGATGGATACTTTACCTAAGCCACGAAGAATAAGTCTCTATTTTTGACAATCTACCCAAGCCTGGTGTTTTCCTAACCAGTCTAATCCCAGAATTAAATCAAATTCGCAAAAGGGTAGCACATACAGATCAATAGGGAAATAAATGTATTGATGTATAGGGGATAATTTTTACAAATAAGATTTACGGTCATAATTCCTCCTATAAGATTCGAAACTACCAGCCCTTGATTAATAGTTTCAGATTTTAGATTTAATTTCACAAGCAAGGGAGAACTGATAAATGAATGGGTGGATCCCGAATCAATTAAAGCATAAACAGAGTTTTTATTTAATTCAACAGTACCTACTATAACATCAGGTGCCTCTTCATCATCATGATTCTGAATGTGATACACTCGAGCAGGGGCTCGAGACTCTTGATGAATAGTAGTAGGAGCTTGTCCTCGAGTTCTCATTGAGTTCCCTAAATGTGTTTGTTTCGGTCCCTTGCCCCTAGGAGATGGGAATTGATTCGAATTGGAGGCCACTTTAGCCAAACATTTCTCCAAGGTTTGGGGACAATCACGAACATAATGATCTAGGCTTCCACACCGAAAATAGGCGTTTGATTGCTTTCTGCATTGACCATAATGATAATTTTGAAAAATATTACAATGTCGAGTCTGTGGATCTTTGCCCAAATTCCTCGAGCTATTGATAGAGATTGATGGTGTGGATGATTTGATTATTGTCTGAGGCTTCGGGATGAAGTTACCCCTTGGAGAAGCAACGTAGCTTGAGGAATCCCTTCCTTGATTTTTCGGCTTCTTGAAAGGCCACTGAGACTTGCCATCATTCTGTGGCCTCTTGTCTTTCTTAGAAAAACTCTCCCTTCTTTTATCAGCTACTTTCATCCTAGACTCGGTGGCAATCACTCGGTTCACCAAGTCTTGAAAATTAGTTATTCCAAAAGCCGTAAACATCGGGCTCGGCTCATCACTCAGTCCTTCTATGAACATTCTGCATTTATCTTCCTCTTTCTTAATGTATTCAGACCCATACTTGCAGTATTTGCAAAAATCACTAACATATTGTTCTATTGGTCTACCACCTTGCTTCAGATGCAAGAAATGTCTTCTTCTTTTATCTAGATATTGTTCGTTCACATACTTCTTCCGAAATTATTTTAGAAAGAATTCCCAAGTGACAGAGTCTTCAAGGGTAGCGAGGATTATAGTTTCCCACCAATTCAAAGCTTCATCAGCAAGTAAAGCCACCGCAGACTCCAATTTATGTTCATCAGAACACTGAAGTTGTTTGTTAAAATTCTAATAGTAGTTTCCAACTAGCATTCTGCTGCTTCCTGATTCTCTTCGTCAGATCCCGCGAATGTATAGGCTCGATGTTGAGCCAATTTATCAATTGGGGCCCTGGATTGAATCCCTACGGGTGCAGGAGGATCATTTCGCTTTAGGTTAGTAACAAGTTGACTGTACACCTCAGTCATGCTGAGAAGGCATTCTTTTTGAATTTGATTAACTTATGGAGCTTCAGGCGTGGTTTTGCAGCCTTTTGAGGGTCTACTTGCTCCTGACCCAATCTGACAATCACTCCTTCATTGGAGGAGCCAACCGGGCTATCTCTATCCCGACCCAAATGTGTCTCAGACATATGAAATTAGTATTTAAGAAAGATTCCATCAAACAAGGTCACAGACATAATTCAATTCAACTCTTAGGTGGCACTTATATAACTGATGACACAATTAGTTTAGTCCTAGGATCGACTGAACCTTAGCTTGAATACCAAATTGTAATACCCCAAACCCCAGGCCTAGAAGATAGTATTGATCTAGGAGAAGACAATCTAACATGTCTAACAAGTTAGTATTCAATTAAAAGGGTTCATGGTGAGACCATTAGAGTACAAGCATTCGAGAACAAGCTACAAAGCATCAAGAACTATAGTGATAAATAGATAGCATACAAGGCATCCTTAGACTCAAACATATAAGATAATTCTATGACAATTCAAATAGTTAAGGTTATCAAAATCATTCAATTAACCGTCGAGAGCATGCATTTTAAGACATAATCTATTTGACCACTTAAGTGCAATTGTGGGATTATTTTACCTAAATTCATTTCGTTATCTGTTTAATTCACTCATACTCAAATGTAATGAAAAGTATATATGATCAAATAACCAAGCTATGTGACTTATAAGCAATCGACATAACTCCTAATATGAGGATACATCATTCAAATGATCATCCATAGCTAATCTAGCAAAGAAAATCAACCAATTTCTAAACATCAACCAAACACAAAATATGCATATATACAAAAGCCTTATCTTGTTAAAGTAGTATTTACATATTCCCCCCCTTAGAACCCTAAAAATTCTTAAGTTCAGTATTTCCAACTAGTGTCACCTTCTAGGAGTTTACATAAAACCAAACATAACATACTTTCGTTGCCTTTAGTGACCTTGCTTTACCTCCACAATTTTAACTATAGACTAGTTTCAACTGAAAATAGACAGGGTGAGTAATTAGGTTGTTGGCTTCGAACATAGACAACAAAAATGTAAATGCAAGTTCTTAATTCACTTAGCAGAAAGCTCATTTAAGCATAAATACAAAGTAACAGAATCATGCTTCCAAGGAGAATGTGTCATCAAGCAACTACTATAGTTGACCAGTTTAATAACCAAATCTATCATGGGCATACTACATCGTTTAATATGGATTGACTAGCTAAAGTATAGAAGGGCATAATCACTCAGACATTATCAGGCAATGGAACATGTGCCATTGAATGTGTAATCTATTCAATCGAGTTTTATCAGGCAATGGTAACTTATACCATTGATGTATATAATCTATTCGTTCAAGCATTATCAAGCAATGGTAATCAATACCATTAAAGCATATATTCTATTTGTTTAAGCATTATCAGGCAATGGTGATTAGTACCATTGAAGTATATAACTTATTTAAGCATTTTCAAGCAATAGTAATTAATACCATTGAAGCATATAGTCTATTTGATCATTCATTTCCAGGCAATAGTATCATATACTATTGAAACATACATGTGAACTATTTGGTTATTCGTTCTTTATTCTTCTTAACTCATCGAGTACATAACCAATTACACTAGACTTTACCTTAAGCATTGCAAGGAACCAATTCATGGTTCAATTATAAAAGGGTACAAGTGATTGTTCCACTTACCTTGGCCACTATTATCTTACCAAACATTAGCAACTCTGAGCAATTATAGACAGTTTATGCATCGCCATACAACCAAGTAACTTAATACATTCAACAAAACCATGTTTATTTAAACACAATTATACTCACAAGTACACTGAGTTAATTCTAATCTTGAATCACCACTCCTTTAAGCCTCGCATCCCCTTCATCGACTCCTTTCTTGTAATTTCAAGCATGCAAGCATAAATCAAGCTCCAATCTAACCAAAATCCAAGCAAGATAGACACCAAGAACAAACTCTCCCCTCTTTCTCTCAATTTCAATTTTCTCGGCCTAAGGAGAATGAAGATTAAGGTGATTATTTGTTTGGTTTCTAACAAGGGTTTAATTAGCCTCACATGTGCCCTTATACTAGCATGCCATCTCATATATCCCTTGAATGAAATTAACTTACCATGCAAGACCAAACTTTTATGCATTAAACTAAGTGGTCACTTTAGATTAGCTCTTCTATTCCTTAATCTTTCGATACATTCCTTCCAAGAAACATAAATATAGACATCTAATTTAGTGTCCTAAGGAATCATATCAAATCATTTTCTAAGTGACAATTTAGGGTATTATAGTTGGGCATTTGTTCAAGGGCTTCCACCAATGGAATGTTAATTTGCAACTGTTTAAGCACTTCCAAAAAGTGCTTAAATTGCTGGTCCTGCTTATGCTTTTGAAGTCTTGCTGGAAATGGTAGCGGTGGATATACATATGCTGGCTTTGCCGAGGCAATGCTGACATCTATTTTGGCATCAGTCTACTTGTCATCATTGTTGGCGTCATTGTTAGCACTGGGACTGGCATCCTATTTGGCACTCTTACTGGCATGATCGCTGGC
Source organism: Hibiscus mutabilis (assembly GCA_019671005.1). Classification (NCBI taxonomy): domain Eukaryota; kingdom Viridiplantae; phylum Streptophyta; class Magnoliopsida; order Malvales; family Malvaceae; genus Hibiscus; species Hibiscus mutabilis. Next base: position 56,698,175 of record CM033725.1, read on the forward strand.
ATCATCTACTTTCTCCTTCTCTATTTCTTTGGGTATGTCTGCTGGCACAAGCTTTGCATTTTGGCTGACGATTGGCTGCTTGGTAGTCGTCTCTGTTTCGCACTGCTTACCACTCTGAAAAGTTATTGCCTTGCATTGCTTGTTTTCTTTGTGTTGAGCATCTTCAGTGTCACTTGGCAAAGTACCTTGGGGTCTATTGCTAAGTGCATTAGCTATCTGCCCAATTTGTATTTCCAAGTTTCTTACTGATGCCGCCAAACTTTAGACTGTTACTTCATTTCGCTCCATATATTGTATAAAATATCCTCTTAGGTTGATTCCTTGCCCTTGTTGGAATTTGTTCTGAGCTTTCTGTGGCATGTTATTTTGATAAAATGCAGGCATGGCATTGTTGTTCTGCCGTTAGATGTTTTGGCACGGGGCATTGTAGCGATTGCCTCCTTGATTTCCCCAAGCTAAGTTAGGATGTTGTCTCTAACTTGCATTATAGGTATTAGCATTATAAAAACGACCAGCATTCCCAACAAAATTTACCGACTCATGATTAATAGGGTATTCATCCATATGGTGGTTTTCTCCACAAATGGTGCAAAATGGATCCAGTTCTTTGACTTCTTGGGCCTCATTGTTTTTTTTTTGCAACGTTCTCACCATGCTAGTGAGGTTGGAAATCTCGGCATAAATGGACGTGAGTTCATCAACTTTCAATTTCCCACTACTTTAGTCCTGGTCCCAAGTCTAGCAACATGATACTCAAAGTCATTGATCGAAATTCTCTCAAGGATATCAACAGCCTCAGTATACTTCTTATCAAGCAACGATCCGGCTGCTGAAGTATCCATAACAGTCCTTGTTTGTGCATTCAATTCGTTGTAGAAGATTTGTATTTGGGTCTAATTTGGAAACCCATGCATTAGACATCTTCTCAACAAATCTTTAAATCTTTCTCAGGCTTCATAAAGAGTTTTATCCTTGGCCTATTTAAATGTAATGATTTCACCATGTAACTTGGCAGTGAGTGTTGGTGGCTGAAACCGCGTTAGGAACTTCTGGAAAAGGTCTGCCCAAGAAGTAACTGATCCTGGTGGCAAAGAATTGAGTCATTCATTGGCTCTGTCTCTCAAGGAAAAAGTAAACAATGTTAGCTTCACAGTATCTCCAGATACTCCAGTTTGTTGAAACAATTGGCATATCTCCATGAATTGTTTGAGATGTTGTCTCGGGTCTCCAGTAAATGCTCCATCAAATTGACCTATATTCAAAATAGTTTGGATCATTACGGGTTTAAGTTCAAAGTTAGGCTCATCGGCATCAGTGCCAATAAGTCTTGGCATGAGATTTGCAATGTTAGGTGCCGAATGTTCTCGGATTGGCCTTTCTTCTTCTTCAACCATATTTGGGACATTAGGAGGTGGTGGTGCATTGTTATTTGGCTGATTGTTAATGGGTGGATCATTATTCACCACACCATTCCTCTGATTTCCTTAATTCATTTCTCGGTATCGCCTCTTTAACCTCCTCAAGGTTCTCTCAATTTCCGGATCGTATGGCCACTCGTCCACCACTATGTGGTTTCTGGTCATACACCGGTGAAAACAAAAATGAAAACAAAAACAAAACAAGTAAAAATTTAAAAACAATCAAATATGTTGCAATCCCCGGCAACGCCGCCAAAAACTTGCTGACTCTCAGGGAGATGTGTAAAATGAATGTTGGCAAAATGTATAAATGGTATGTATTTGGGCAAGATAAATTGTGCTATGAGTCTTTTGCGTGCAAGTATACACGGTCGACAAGTAATACAACTTGGTAAGCTGAGTATCTATCTCACAGAGATTGACTTGGAATTCTATTGTTTAGTTTGTTACTTGTTTTGGAAGAAAAGATTGTAGTTTAAAAGAGTTGATTTTAAAACTAAGAAAAGAAAATAAAATAAAACCAAAGTGAAGTGTTGGATAGAAAGGTGTTTTCAAATGAATGATGATTGTTGGCAGGGAATGCCTGGTTCAAACGTGGTTTATGCCAGCCTTTATTGACAAAACTGTCTTGGCGTTGGTTGCCGAGCAGATTCAAAATAGCAAAGCCTCTCTCGATGGTCATTTCCCTAAACTGGCTAAGTAAAAACCCCTATATCTCTATAGTGTATGTTTTCCTTAAACCAATTTGATTTAAAAACCAATCTATACTCCGTGGGGGCAGATTTCACTTCCGAAGTAAGTTTATCTACTTGAATGACTTCTCTCGAAGCTTCTCTCCCAAGTGTTCAGTAACTTGATCATTGCCAACACAAGTCTATTAAGATATTGGAAGGCAATAAGCTAACCGTGCCAGCTCTCGCTTTGGCACAGTACTTAGGAAAAATTAAAGTATGCAAAACATGCAAACTTTGCCAAAAGCAAAATTATTATAAAGGAACTAAGGCATAAAAGCCAACGTTTTAAACCAAAACATCCCCCACCAACTATTAAATTAGTTCATGGTGTGGGGGTTAACTAACAAACGTTTTTAAAATCACCATCATAATAAAAACTAAAGAAAAACAACTTCTGCTAAGGGAATAAACAGAGGGGTCTCTCAATGCAGCCCTCCACGCTAGGCTCTCGGCCAAGAAGTCAAACCATCATTCCTTGATTGCACCAACTGTCGCTCGCCGCTCCAACACTGCACTTTGACCACCTATCGTTTCATTTTTTTATTTTTTTTATTTTTTTTCTTTTTCTTCCCCCTAAATGCTTGATCGGTTGTTTTTTATATAAGCGTGTAGGGGAAATGATGAGATAAGCCTTTGAATTTGAATTTGAAATGATCAAGAGATAAGAGACAGAGTTCTATCCGATCATTTTGATATCTTATCAGCTCGATGTGATAGCTTATCAGGCTAGGGATGACATCATCATGCCATGGCCCTCCTGGCACACGAGTTTGGCACAACTTTGCCAACATCACTTGGCATCACCTTATCCGCAATTTTTTCCGGAAGTTGATCCAATTGTGATCTTTTAGGAGCTTGATCCTTTCCTATTTTGGGGGTTTCATCTCTTCTTGGCATGGTCGTTGGCATACCTCTTTGCCAACAAATGCTTGGCACTCAACTGGTTCTTCCGTGCCCGCAACATCTGGCATTCACCTTGTCATTCCTAACTGTGTCCTTGCGTCTATTCCTCCTACCATTCCACCTGCCAACCTGCGTAAAGGCCACTAAAAAAACCCATGACACTGGCATAGGCAGCCTACTAACTCTTTTATGTAAATGCATGATTCTAAGAAACTAATGCAACTAAATGTACTTGAAAACAAGCAAAAGCATATCAAATTAGGCATGAAAAACAATACTTTTGAGGAGGTAACACCTCCACTTGTAGTGCCGCTTTCAAGTCTTTCAAATATCGTTCGACGCTTTCCAATTCGGCCACTTTCTTTCCTAGCTCCTCACTTGCTAAAGATCTACTTTTCCTCGTTATCATATCCTTTCAATAGCGTTCTCCAACAGTGAAACTTGTGATGACAACTCTGAATTCAAAGTTTGTTCTTCCTCCAATTTCTGTTTAGTCTGGCTATTTGAATCCCTTAGTTCTTGAATCTCATCTCTCGCTCTTTTAACATCTCCATCCAATTTCTTGTAGCTACTAGCATCTTGACACCTCTTTCCTCTAGATACTGCCCCTTTCTTGAACTGAATCTTCTCTGACCGAGTCCACACCATCGTATGGTCTTCTACTTGTTTATCAAACCCATTGGCCATTAAGAACACTACTTAACTTGACTAATCCTCAAATCGATACCTCTAATAAATGCAAAAATGATGCCAAGCAAAAAAAGACAAGAAAACTAAACACACAAAAAGAAACAGTGTTGGTATTGTGAATTAATATGGAAAACAAATAAATAAATTATTAGCACAGAAAGGTACATAATATTTAGCAAAGAAAATGACCAGAGAAATGTATTTAAACATGTAGCCCATGTCCTAGGTCCTTGTCTGGCTCTAGTGGGGTGGGTTTCTAAATAATAGAATGTGGATTTTGTTCTAGCCTCTGTGTTCGCGAACTATCGTTACTGTCTACTACAACAACAAGACATCGATTCGGTAGTATAGGTCCCTTATAACGGAGGCGTAGGTCCCACGGAGCATAAGGTTAGTATACTGGAAGAAAGACAAAATTTCAAACTCAAAGGTGGAGACCCTCACGTCAGATCATGTCTTTCTCCCACTTAAGGATGAAAAGCCCGGGTAAAAGGCTTATACATGAATGACAGATATATCATACACAAAAGCTACCTCCATTATTCCTGAAAATTCATCCAATAATTTTTGGAAAAAACTAAATTCAAATTATTGTTTGAAACGCCAAAATGCCACGTGAAATTAATTAATTAGGCCTGACTCTCTCAATTTTATATCCCCAGCGGAATCGCCAAGCTATCGCGATCATTTTTAAAAAGGAACGTGTAAAAATAGCCTGACGATTAGGGTTTTTGCCCATTTTAATTTAATCTTGAAAATTAAGGTTTTCTGTACTAAATTAGATTTTCTTTATTTTTTTCTTGAAAATCAATTTAGAGTCGCCACCGATCACTTTGGTAGACCAGATATCATAAAAATAACCAGAGATTCGTTTCTTTAAAATTTAGGGTTCGGGAGTCGATTACGTGTGGGGAATGATTAGCACCCCATAAACGTCCGTTATCGGTACCTTTTTAATTTCACGTGTCATTTTGGCATTTTGAAGAGTAATTTAAATTTAACGCAATCCTTAATCATTAGCTGAATTTTCATTCCAAATGGAAATATCCTTTTGTAAGAAAATACATTTTTAGAGTATAAATTTTGAAGCATTCAGTTACTTTATGATACTTCAATTCATATTTAAAAATGTATCCCAACACAAAAAGTTTTCAATGCTTGTTCATTTTATTTTCTTGTCATTTTAAGTTCTAACTTAATAGAGCTCTAATTGATTAAATTAATTTAAGAAGCTATGAATATTATCAAATTTAGGGGTTTATGTGATAACACCCAAATGCTTGGGCACTATCCATATTTAGCCCTAAATCAATAATATTCATAATTATTTAATGACTCTAACTATTTAAACCTAATCTTAATTCAGTTTTAATTTTAATTAACTATGTGTGATTACATATTCTAAGTTTAAATGAAATATTAAATATTCTACTAAAAAGCCCCCCTTGATTATCATCTCATTACAAATAGATACTAATCAACTCAGGACTTTAAAGTTTCCATTTAATAATCATTTATTTTTTAAAATTATCTCACTTATTTAAATTATTCAAATTAATTAAAGAACCTAAATTTAAAGGCTCTAATTATTTACACTAAGTGAATTAATCACCTAAACAAAATACTATATGCCAATTTTAAATATGCAGACATACATATAATTTAAACAAATAAAATAAATTAAACAATTAAAAACATGAGCTAAACTGAATTAAATTGCAAATTAAAGTGCCAAATTACAATTGAAAGGACCAAATTGAAAGTGTTACATAATAAGAGAGCCAAAGCAACTTCTGGGCACGGATCCAAGATCCGACCCAGTTCGGATACGCAGACCTACCCTCTACCCGGCGCAAAATGATGTCGTTCGGGTCAGGGTATTTAAACCCTCTCTTAAGCCCAAAATTGGCTTTCCTTCCTTATTTTTCATTTTCACTTTCTCTCTCTAAACTTCAACTCACTCCCCTCTCTCTACTAACACTATCTACCTAGAAACTATGATCCAAAATGGATCAAAACTCTATCTTTTACCAACATTCAAGTTGTTCTTCACATCTTTTCGGTTTGATCCAACTCCACTCCCTTCTAACCAAATTTTGTCGTTAGCCGGCCGCCATAGGTGAACGCCGATGGCCACATGTGATTCCCGGCCACCGTTCCTACTGTCGTACTCCGTCGCCGTTCGAACCTAAAATTTTTCTCAAAAAATTTCTGATTTCAACCAAATCCTAGATCTAACCAGATCCGATAGGATCCCCACCTTCCCTAGCCTAGAACTACCCGAAACCCTTCCTTTTTCAACTCCAACCGCCTCTTCAAACACTCACCAAAATCATTCTGGCCACCACTAAGATGAACTTCGATCTCGTTTTATTTACCATTTTTTTATCTTTTGATTTCGATCTAATATTTAATAAAAATAGAAATATAAAAATTAGAATTTTATAACCTATTTCAGGTTTATTTTGCAGGTAATCAGAAAGAAGATTGAATATATACCTTCACTGTTGTTTCGATGAAGTTTCGGCGATCTTATTTTGGCGACGATTTGAGCCCCCGACGTCCGTTCGAGTCCCTGGCGTCTATTCGTTGCTCTGGCGGCGTTCCAGATCTCCAGTGTTTCATCTTTCCAAAGACGGCTCGGCTACCAAGCGGCAATTCTCCTTCTCCAGTGACCGTCCACTCTCACAGCGATGTTCGATCTTCACAGCTGGTTCAACTCCTGACGTTGGTTCCACTTTTCCATGTATCTTATCTTTCCTCTTTAATTACTTTATTTATTATTTTATTAGTTATTTATGATTAGTCATTAATTTTTTTGACTTTTCTCTCTCCCCTATTTATAGGGGGTCAGAATCTAATGTCACCAGCTGTCGGAATCTATGTGAACTTAAGGGAACCAATAGAGTACTGCTGCCACGTGGACTCTTTAGGCTGGACAAAGAAAAACAAATATGTTTCTTGGGCTGGTTTTATCCAATTTTAGAGGGAAATGAGTTGGCAGATCTTAAAAATAAGAACTTAGGCCTTGAGATTTTTATCATGTAAATGGGCTTGTAAAGGAGGCACTTGGAGTTGTAAAATGGACATTGGAATGGTCTATTATTTATTTATTGTTGGGCTTTATTATTTATGGATTAAATATTTATTTATTTATTACTATTTAGGCTTTATTTATAGAAATATAGTATATATACATATACCCGGACAAAATTAAGGTATTACAAGAATATAATTCTTAAGAATGTAAATTAAATGCTCATTAAAATTCTATGAAACTTATACTAGTATCTTTATTCACTAAACGCTTTAAGGAATGTGATTTTTTTTAAAAAAAATACTCTTTTCAAATATAATAAAATTTAAAAAAATTCAAGATATTTATTATTAATAAAGTAAGAAGATTATTAATAAATATTTAATTTAGTTTATTTATTTGGTTTAAATAAAAATAGATTAATACATTATATCAAATTTAGTATATAATTGATTTTTAAAAGGTTAAGATCCGTTGATACAATATAAAACTTAAAAGTTTTTCATGTTTTTGAATAATCGAATTGATGAAAATCGATGGTTGAAGTTAATATTAGGTAAAGAAAAGATTTTTACTGGAAAAATTAGTGCATTATCCTTAATTTAAAAGATTTAATTTTAGTCATTAGAATCATATAATTTAACGATCTAAAGAAACAAATAAAACTATTAAATTTTGCGCTTTGTAAGTAAATCCTAACTTAATTTTAGATATTTAATACATATTTAAATAAAGTAAGTCTAGTGACTAATCCTTTACCGTTCTATTGTCCCATATAAAGGACAAACACTGATTAAAATTCTAATTTGTTAGCATTTAAAATAAGTTTCATATTTTTTATGATTTCATAATAAAAAAAATGTATTAAAACATATGATAGTGATTCTCGAAAAATATATATATATTAGAAAAATTTATAATTTAGTGAACAAAACTCGATTCGAAAAAACGAATTATAAAAAAAAAACTCAGAACTTAGAGTTTCACAATGTAAATTCAAGTCAAACCAGATATCTCATTACAATTTCAATCTACAAAGTACAAATTCACTGGATAATATATCAGCACAATTATCCAACAACTCTAAATTAATATGAAAAAAAAGAAGGGTCTGCTCTCATATGCATCCCACTCATGCATGATACATATTCTCTGTATACCCACAATTTGATTTTACATCTTAATCCCAGTAAAGAAAACCTGTATTGAAATTAAAAAAAATGAAAATGAAATAAATAAAAAAACCCTCAAAGCTCAAACCTTACATGAATTCTTTGCAACTGATCTCTATATCCAGTTTTATCAAACAAGGTGAACCAAATTAGCTCTACTCGTATTCTTTTTCCATATAAAACTGAAATATTTCACTAAGGAATATGTGGAAATCCGGTTGTTATTCCGGTCCGCCGTACAAGTTTTCCTACAATTATCATTTTCACATCATAGCATTGCCCTCCTATGCGGCGATTCCTGGAGAAAGATGATGATCAAGAGGAGATGAGTACCACAAAAAACGCACCTGAACTAACATTCTGTTTAACGTGACTAGTCTAACATGCATGGAAGATGAGGTAGCAAGTACATAAGGCCTCGTGAACTATATGTGTCGGTTTGGTCTAGATTTATTCTGGTGAGTTATTCGGATGTATTCTTGCTTGCTGTAACTTCTATAGTTGTAACTTGGTGTTGACGCAGATGAAAATGCTTTAGGCCTAAAACTAGTATACATTCCCTGAATCTATTGATGAGTGTTCAATATCTTAAATATGCAGAGCCGTTATTACGTACAAGCAAACAGCGAGATTATCCGAGGAAAAAAGAAAGGACAATAACGGAACAGTAGAATAGAAAAGAAATCGCCTTACCTCTATCTGACTGCATATTGGTAACACCATAGCCCCCAATGTAACCAGCAGAGCTATTAGTCCTAACATCTGAAGTTGTGTTTCCCAGCTCAAAACCGAAAGAACTAGACCGCTCTAGGTCTAAGGGCGAAGGCAGCCAAGTGGAATCCCCATAAAGTGAACCATTATCATCGATATCAGCATAAGCCCTATTATAACCACCATTCAAAGCACCGTGGGATGATATAAGTGCAGCACTGGCACCGCTGTTTCTCTCATAGCCTATCCCTCCTGATCCAACCCCAAAGTCTCCATTTCCGTATCTGAAATTCCCGCTATTGTAAGCAAAAGCAGCTCCACCTTGACCAGAAGCAGGAGAGGAATCCCAAAGTGGTCCAAAGCTGCCGAAAGAATTCACCCCTGAATTCCCACTTCCAGAACCCACTATAGAATTAGAGTTCAGGGAGTTAGCAGCATAGTTAAGACTGCCGTTTCCCCACATATTTCGACCTGACAAGTTTGAGATAGAACTATTTCCTCCACCACCCCCACCATACCCAAGGAAGCTAGCAAACCTGTCTGGCTTTCCATTAAATGAAGTGTTCAATCCCCGTCCGTAACTGAGGTCAGAACTAAGGTTTGAGCTTCCTCCATAGCTTGGACTCAAATTCGGCTCGAAATTCAGTCCCATCCCATAACCAGGACCCAATGGAGGAAATCCACCCCGACCAACAGTAACTGGACTAAATCTACCTTCCGCTCTAATACCATAACCTCCAAATGAACTAGCATTATAATTCTGCATGTAACCATTAAGGAAGCTATTGACTCTACTCAGACCAAAGTTATATCCACCTAACTGGTTCTGACTTGGTCCCAGAGATGATTCTTTGGGGACAGCCCGTTTGACCTCGACCATTTTTCCATTGAGTTCATGAAACGTTCGTTGCAAGACCTTATCCACGACTTCCTCTGAATCATAAGTTATGAATCCAAAACCTCGTGGCCTCTGAGTATTGTGATCGTACATCACAACGACATCTGTAATCGTACCAAACTGCTCAAAGTACCTCTTAAAGTCACTCTCTGTGACGGTGGATGCTAACCCTCCTACAAATATCTTTTTTGTTCGAGCAGGACCAGGTGATCCATAAATGCTAGCATTGCTTTTGTTTAGAACATTCCGGTCATCCCTAGGAACTGCCTTCTTTGCCTCAACCTGAAAGAGAAAATCTTAGTTCCTCCAATGCACAAACTCTTTGAAAAAAGACGTACAACATGCTCTTCTACATGATATAAATTGTACATTTTGAAATGCTCTAGGTTCTTAAGTTACAAAGTCTCTTGGATGGTAAATTATTATCAATGGTGACCCTTTTCAAAATTAGCAAATGCGCCTTCTTAATGCAATTGTAACAATTTATTCTAAGATAAGCATTGATCCTTGTAAAAATTTATTCTACAACCGAAAGTGATATCCTACTGATGATTAAAACTGCAAACGAAAGCTCTTACTTTTTCCCTCCTAAGATAAGCATTGATCCTCATAATCATTGACAATGCTCCAGACTCTATGGCTTACTTTTGCCCCGAATGGGGAATACATATTACCAGAATAGCTCTTACTCAATAGCAACATGTTGCCAAGCAAACCTCACAATGAACAACAATATATACATACATATATATATATATTCATCAAACTACGTCAGGACAGGAAACTTGTCAATTCTGAATTCATCATGTTATAAGGAACTTACAGCTCTACCATCTATCATATGCTTTTCCATAACAACTCTTTCTGCGATGGCTGGGTCAGCGAATACAACAAACCCGAACCCCCGGGCACGACCGGTGGCCCGATCCTTCATTATCACAGCTTCCACAACTTCCCCAAAAGCCTGAAAATATTCTCTAAGATGTTCCTCATTTGTGTCCCAAGAAATCCCACCAATAAATAGCTTGCCAAGTTCAATTTCCATCCTAAACACAAAATCCAACAATCTCATTCAAGAAAAAAAATAAAAATCAAGTCGTTTTCATAGATCAGTTAAATCAAATTCAGCTAGAGAAGACAGGAAACATCGGATCTACAAATAAGGTATAATTCAGACATCGATTCCTTAAATTTCAAGGCAATTCAGGATTGAACATCATGTCTTAAAGAACAATCCAACATAAAACATGATAATACAGATTAAACAAAAGAAAACTATGCCTTGTCTGATACAGAAAATCAAACAAAGCTTTGTCAATATAAAGAGAGATCGGGTGCTGTCGGATTCAATCGAAAAGCATGAGACCAATTACAGATTCGATCATCCATCGACCAACAAATCCAGGATTCCTAAAAGAACACCCAAAGCCAAAAAAGGATCCAACTTTGATGAGAAATGAGATGAAACAGCAACACCCAGAAATGATAAACAGCAAATAATGAAGTAAAACAAAAGGGAAAACAAAATCAACCTTTGCTGGTTATGTTTTTTTTTATTTGGCTTTTAGAGACAATGATATTGAAGAAAAAAAACCCAGATGGGGAAAAGTAAGAGAATCTAAGATCTAAGAAGAAGCATAATAAGAAGAGGGAGGGGCTTAAAGGCCCTCCTTTCTCTCTCTCTTTTCTTTCTTTCTTTGGTTTCTGTTGCAGCTAATGGCTTTTGATATCAATGGGGTGGAATTATATATATTTATATATACATGAAAGGACTCTTTGAATCGAACAGGGAGGCATAAATGTGTGAGTGAAATCGATTTGGAAGAAAATAGATTATAAATTATCTATTTATTTGTATTTTTAAATTTCTAGGGATAGAGAAAAGTTCGGCCTTCATCCATGTAAGAAACTTACATTGGAGTTCATGAACATGGGAGACTTTCTAAATTTGTGGCATAAAAAGAAATTCCATTTGTATGTGTATTTTTTTTGTTTGAACACGATTTTTAATTTATTAATTAATTAATTTATATCGAAATTTAAAAAAATTTATTACGAAAGTTATAACAAAACATTCTATTAAAGAAACTAGTTGTTAGTTTTTTTATATATGTATTTTGTAGTTCATTCTTTACACCAAAACTAACGAACAAAAATAAAAAAAAAATCACATAAGTCTTTTAATTTTAGTGTTTAAAATTTTAGGTTAAGGTTTAGGAGTTTAGTGTATAGGGCGTAGAATTTAAGGTTTATAATTATAATTTAGAGTTTAGAGTGTTAGGGTTCGGGATTTATGTTCTAAATTTTATAGAAGGGTTGCGTAATTTTTTTTACACGGCTTATATGTAAAAAAAATAACCATAAAATTTAAGGATTATAGATTTGGGAAAAATTACTTGGATATTGCACCAATTTTTTTTCTTCCAATATATGGCACTAGCCATTTTATTTCCCACAATATTGCATTTGCTACAATAAATTTAAAGTCGGATTCAAAAGAATCTGATTATGAACAGTGACAAAAAAATACACTAAAGGCAAGGTCAAAAGGATCCGACTTTAGCTTTATTTTTTCAGGTTACTGTTTATAATCAGATTCTTTTGAATCCGACTTTAAAACTACTGTAGCAAGTGCGATATTTGTGGAAATAAAATGGTTTGTGCCATATTTGAAGAAAAAAAAGTTTGGTGCCATATTGCTGGAAATTTTCCTATAGATTTGGGTTTAATTTATAGGATTTAGAATTTCAGATTTAGAGGTTTAGATTTTATTTTGTAAAGAGTAAATATGCAAGTTTATGTAATTTTTTACGTAATATATGTATAAAAAATGCTCAAATAAAAAATTTATATTTTATGTATTTAATATTTAGTCTAATTACGGAATAAAATCTATATGATCAATATATCATAAAATAATTCACACACATATATATATTTTATGATAATATCATGTATTTATTTTTGTTTTTTTCTAAAATTCTAATCGTGTTTAACATATATATTATTTTATTATTATGTTTTATGGGGAATTTGACAGCAATATTGTGATGGAATTTTTTTCTAAATTATTTCGCTGGGCAGATTAATTCTAGAACTATGGCTGATTGAACAGTGTACCCAAAGTCGGTACCTGATGCAGCCGATTTTCAAAAAAAAAAAAATAAAGTCGTCCTCAGCTGAATCCAACTTTGGGGAAAAATATTCCCAAAAGTCTCCCTCATTTGAGTCTTACTTCAAGTTAAAGTCGGCCCCATTTAGATCTGACTTTGAGGAATTTCCCAGACTGTCACGAGGTAGCCTCTGCATGCAGAGGAAAAGACTGCATGCACAGAATGCATGAAACGAGAAAGGTTAGGATTGGTTGGATGAATGGTGTAATTTAATTGGGTAGGTGGTATAAGTGGTTGAGATTTAATTTTTGTGAGGTTAAATAGGGGAGGGTTGAAGGTAGATAGTGTAGAGGAAGAGAAAATATTTTGAAGAAGAAGAAGAAGATTTAGAGATTTGGAGAATTTTATTAGAGTAAGTATTTTATTTTTGTAATCTATCATTATTATTTTGAATAATTATAGTAAGTAGTATTTTTTTGTAATTTATTTATTTTTGTATATTTTATTTTATAGTAATTACGAAAATTAGATTTTTGTGTTTTTAAGTTAAAATTTTGATTTTTTGTGTTAAATAGGTGGTTGAAGAGAATAATGAACTTTGAAGAGAATATAGTAAGTTAAGTTATTTGTTTGATTAATTTTGAAGTTGTTTGAATTTTGTGTTAAATAGGTGGGGATTTGAGAAATACTTTGTTGTATTTTATTGTTCAATTTAAGTTCGTTAATTTTATAATTTTTATTTTGATGTTTGAATTTTTGATGTTATTTGGAGAGAATATAGTTTGAAAATTTTGTGTTAAATAGGTGAAGATTTGAGAATAAAATATAGTAATTAAATTAATATTTTATTATTTAATTTAAGTTTGTATTTTTTTAATTTTTATTTGATGTTTGAATTTTTTATGTTATTTGGAGAGAATATAGTTTAAATATTTTGTGTTAAATATGTGGAGAGATTTTGAGAATATAGAAAAATTGTTTGAATATAAAAAAAACGTTTATTTTAATTTATGGTTGAAGAAGATATTTGAGAAGAAAATATAGTAAGTTGATTTGATTTGTATTTTATTATTTTATTTAAGTCCGTTAATTTATTTAGATTTATTTATAGGTGGTTGAATAAAAAACGACGTTAAATTGATGATTTAATAGAAAATAAGCAAATACGTAATTAAATTTCAAGTATTGAAATCTTTTCCCTTTGATATGGTAGTTTAAAGTAAGATTATCCGAGTTATTTTTTTATTTTATTATAATTGTTATTTTTTAATGTGGTAGATTTAGTCTCGGTTTACTAATATTTTCTTACTTGTCATGTAGGATGGCTGAGCAAGCTCCATTGTTGCATTTATAGAATCGAGACATTATTAGCCTTAGAGTTGATGAGCTGGTACAATTTTTTTAAAATTATTTCATTACAAAATCGGTCACTTCTGTGTTTTTTGTTAATAAATATGTTTAAATAATATGATATTTACAAGATGCAGAGGGAACATTTAAACATCATTTGTGCATGGTAGACAAACCCCTAGACCATAGAATCGAGAATTTCTTAGATATGACAAGATTTTATCATGTCACATTCCTCCGTGGGTACAAGTTGGTGCCCGGATTGATTACCACTCTAATTGAACGTTGGAGACCTGAAACGCATACCTTCCATATGCCTTACGGAGAATGCACGATCACCCTAGAGGACGTGGTTTATCTTATTGGGGTCCCAGTAAATGGAAAGCCAGTGGTAGAGCGTACCGAGGGCTCAACTGCTGAATTTGTGAAAGGTACCCTATAGAAGTAACGTGAAAGGGACTCGTGTAAAAATGAGTTGGCTAGAGAGTGAATTTCAACTCGCTGAGTATAACACAGTTGATGAAATTTATATGGTCAGTCGTGCATATATCCTACAGATGATTGGAGGGATACTGATGCCGGATAAATCTGGCAATATGGTCAATGTAAGGTATCTTTATTTTTTGGATATTCTTTGGAAACCTGGTTGCCAATATAGTTGGGGATCAACTATATTAGCGTGCTTGTATCGCGAGTTGTGCAAGGGCGCTTTACTGCAAAAGGGTAAGAGGGTAGGTGGTATTGGTGGTTGCCTGTTATTGTTGCAAGCGTGGGCTTGGCAACGGCTTCCCTTTCTTACACCGTTTACTCGAACACATGTGCAGTTTCCTCTTGTTGCAAGGTAAATATATATCATTATTCTTAGTTGAATCTTTAAATTAATTAAATTAACTTGTTATTTAAATATATTGTGATTTATATGCAGATGGTGTGAGGAGAAGCATGAGACGGGGTTGGCGCACAACAACGTCAGTGTTTGTAGATCTCTTATTGATTCTCATTGTCAAGAGCAGGTATATGAATAGAAATTAATTTTTGACGTTAAATGTGTTTTTCACATCTTAGTTAGTTAGATGTATTATTTTAAACCATCTTTTTTGCAGTTTATTTGGAAGGCCTACGATGATGACCAAATATTTCTACCATAATATTTGATGAAGGATTCACTTTTATGGTGTAGTGTTGCACAATTGATCCATTTCTTTACTGTCGAGTTCTATTTTGCGGATAGAGTGTTGATGCAAATTGGCTTCCACCAGCCTATTCCGCGCATTCCACCTGACCATTACCATCTTCATGCCTATGATGGACGTGGTAGGCCATATACGGATTGGAAGTCGAACATAGCGACTATATTGCTTTGTGGAACGACAGAGGTTCGTCGGTGCTAGAACGCCATCCAATGGAAGCTGATAATTTTGATTTCGAGAGTTTAGAGTATATGATCTACTATCGTAGTCATGAAATGTCATACTTAACAGACCAGCCTGAACGGGAGGAATACGAAAGGTTCCAGAAAAAATATTGAGGCAAAAGTAAATCATCGAAGGCTACAACGGGCTCATCACAAGGGAAACAGATTTGTAGTAGAGACCCTACAGGTTGGCCAACAACATGGGAGGAAGATATGAACAGAATAATGTCAATGGCTATATGGGAAAAAGAACCGGCTCCTACTTGTGTACAACCAAAATCAGCTACTACCATGTTTTTTCCAGCCTGCTACATTTGTATATCCACCAGTGGGCTCGAGCTATTCAGGTAATGTGGGAGGGAGCTCTTCAGGTAATGTAGGGTTTGATGATCATAATTTATACAGACCCGAGTTTATTTCGCCACAGACTCACAGTTACTCGAACTTGGGCGAGAACATAGATTTTTCGACGATGATGACTGCTTCGTCGAGTGTTTCTCCAAGCAACATCCCTATGTATCCGTATCAACCCAATTTTGGGACCCCCTATGTTCAGCAAACACCACCGCAGTCCTTGTTATTCATTGGTGGGCCAATTGGAACGAGTGGTACTGCTGTAGATGGAACCAAGAATGAGGACGGTGATGATGGCGATGAATAGCAGCAACTTCAGCCCGTGGTCGACGCAATCCCGATCGGTCTTGTCGTGCACCGGGGTATGGTACCGGTGGACATAGGCATTATTAGCTTATTTATTTCAAGTAGTTAATAACTTTAGTGGACTATGTTAAAATGCAATGTTTGAATAAGTTTTTTATTTTTATTTTGTATCTAACTGAAAAATCTGAATTTAGTAATTGTTGAACTAATATTTTGATATAACAATTTAAAAGAATTTTTTCGACTTAATCGATTATATTAGATCTTCCAAAAAGAATTTAAAGTCCAAACAAACTTGAAAATTTTGTTTCAAATGATTTCTAACAGATTCGATTATGGTTCATGGTTTTAAGAATAATTAAGTTATTAAATTGAATTGTTTCACAACATAAAATAACATAACATTAATAATATTTTCAAATACAAATTGAGGAAATCACAGAGGCATTGACACGAATCTTGGTTCATTTGGACAGTTTGATCTGGAATGTCCTTCGGCCCTACATATGGTACATCTCTTTCGTTGTCCCTTCTCTCTATCATGAAGATCCATACCGGTATTGATGGGAGTCGATCTAGGTCGACCATTTGGAGATCTACTGAGTGTAGGATCTGGTAACCATTTTTCATGCTTTACCGATGACCAATAAATTGAATTTGCAATCGGTGGGAACTCACTTCTGTAAATATTGACCATCCTGTGGAGATTGAAACATTCATCAACAAAAGTGTATAGGTCAACCCCTACATGCATACACGTTGCAACTACATAAATACATAGGTATTGCCATGCCTGGAATGCTCCACAATTACACCACCTATGTCTGAAATCGACTCGAAATACATTTGAGTGCGCTACTTCGTTGTTGCGTCTAGCACCAACAACATCAAATGTCTGATTAATTTGGTCTAAGCTGTAAACCTTCATCGACGTTGCTGCCATCATGTTCTCTTTCATTTTCGTCACAAGATTGGGAGCCCAACTTTGCCCCCTATTTAATAAGGCCTCAATTTTCTTCCCTTTAACTACCCAAACTTTCGCCAACCTATAGTACGTCTCTTTCACCATGCTTGCTATTGGGAGATGACATGATCCTTTTAGTACTCCATTTATGTACTCCACAAGGTTGGTAGTCATTTGCACGTATCGTCTACCACTGTTGTCATATGATTGGCCCATCTTTCCCTCTCGATTTTGTTTGCCCAACTCCAAACCTGCTCGACGTACTTCACTAAGTTCGACATCTTCCTCTCAAAATGTGGCCGCGTTAGTAGATATCCTATGTCATAATATTATTAGTATCAACACAAATAAAAAAAACAAACATTAATAAATAAATAAATGCATAAGCAAATTATGGAAAATTTAGTTTGAAAAAAAATATGCTTACCCATGCTTACAATCTCACTACGAAGATATTTATTTTTGAACCGCTCGTAGCTGTTCTTACTGATATGACGAATACAGTAGGCATGGTATGCGTACGGCGGTGTCCAACAACTTTCGTCTCGATTAATTGCTACTTTGATACCCATCCCTCGATCAAATATAATGCAGACCCCATCTTCTTGGACGACATGCTCACGTAAATTCGTCAAAAAGAAATTACAAGCATCTGTCGTCTCCTGCTCAACAATTGCTAATGCAATCGGGAAGACGTTGTTGTCACCATATTGCGCAACAGCAACCAACAGTATATGAGAGTATCTCTCATACAACCATGTGCCATCGACTTGGATCATACGTTTGCAATAGGGAAAGCCTTCGATGGCAGGCTTGAACGCCCAGAAAAGTCGATGAAAAAATTTATAGCCTTAAACAATTTGGCCTTCTCGGTCTAACGCATCCTTGGTTTGATACCTTACTATGGTGCCCGGGATAAAATGTGTCAGTGATACTAATAAAGCTGGTAACTCGTTGTATGACTTATCGTAATCACCGTACACCAAGTCCATTGCCTTATCCCTTGCACGCCACGCCTTCTTGTATTTTATTTGGTATTCAAATTGTTGCGTAATGCTTGCCTAAATTGTTGAAACGGGAACCCGTGAATTTGCTTCAACCAACTTCATTACGTGATGGCTTATTACGCTAGAGTCCAATTTTCGGTGGTCCTGGTCGATGAAAGTTCGTAAACGTGTGAACATCATTATACTTTGTGACCTCTCAACGATTTAACCTCTGAAGCTTCGTCATTCGAATCTTTCAATTGCACTATTGTCTTTATTTCACACATTTGGCAAAGAAAGTCCTCTGGCTGGATTCTGCGACAACGTAGTCCATGTGGTTCTTGATGTTGTACCCTTTCACTGCCAATATAGCTTCATTCTTGTCATCAAATTGAAGCTTAACACATAATTCACCGTGCTGACTCGAGGTCAATCGGGGCAAATTCGGGAATTCAGGCGCTCTCATTGCATCGAAATCCACGAAACTCATGTGAGAAGGAGGTTCATATAATGTAATGTCGCCCTCGGTTGAAACGAATTCTCCAACACCAAAATCAGGGGCTGCACTGACGTCATCAGGGAACAAATCGGGATCCCCAATATCTTCATCTTCGCTGGAATCGTCAAGTGCTTCTCCCCATCGACCTCGTAAGGGTTATACATCATCTTCAACAGTCGGATCAACACCCGACCCGTGTGATGAAGCATATGTTGAAGGCTTAGCTTGATGAAATACATTTGATGTCCCACTTGTCAACATTGCAACAAAACTGCCTCCGGGCATATCAATCTCATCACCAAAATTCATTTGAGCTGATTCTCTAACTACGTTTCTAGATGAGTTAGGAACATCACGCACCTCGGCAAACAACTTGATATATCGAATTCCTATAGAATCATGCTCTGCGATCATCATTGCAACATCGTCATCATCTTGGAGAGTGATTGCACAACATCTGACCGGATTGTCACATGTCATCCATCGGTAACGTAAACAATGAATCTCTTTCCTAATTTTCTGTGATATTTTCTCCTTCATTTCTCGAAGTATGATTTTCTTCTCGAATCTCATCTTCGTACTACTTTCAGAATCAAATACAACCCCGACATCAGTTTTCACCATTTTTTAATTGTAATGAACAATCGCCATAAATTTGTTGTTGCTCATTTTCTCTGCATAATCGAAATAAAACATACTAAATCAAAATGCTCATAATAAAATAAAAAAATAACTTACGTTACTAACATCATGGACGAGTTTTTTTAATATATATCTTTTAATAAATATATTATATTAATTTTCTAAATTATATAGTTCGAATATATTTCCTAATAATATACTTATCCTATCAAAATGAACATAATAATTTTTTCTAACATAGTAAATCAACTTTACAAATAAATTTTAAAAATATCCAAATCCAATCCAAATTCGAACTAACTCAAATTATAAACTACATGAAAAAATTAAAAATATATGAAACATACAAAATAAAAAAATAAAATTACCAAACTCAAAAAAATTACCAAACTAAAAAAACAAAACTCTAAAAAAATTCGAATCTACTTACAATTTTTTCTCCACTAATTTCTTCTTCTTCTTCTTCTTCTTCTTCAATCTTAACTTCCTTCCAACCTTAACTTAACTATTTAACAAAAAATTAATTTTTTTATCCCTAATACTACCCCTGTCTCTGCCTAACTAACAACTATAAATTTTTAACCACTACCCTCATACATTTTAAAATACCCTAAACTCATCACCATTCAAAAATCACATCCACCACTCCCAAAAAAATAAATCTGCTACCCACCCTTCCCTAAAAATAAATTGTAAACCCAGCCTAAACCTATATCCGAATCAAAACCCCTTTTTTCATGCATAAAACTATAACTATATTCGAATCAGAACCCTTCCCCAAAAATAGACTGCAATCTATTCTCCTAAAAAATCAGAACCCTAATTACACCCAATTCGAGGCCTGCATTTTTTCTTTCTCAATTTTAGTTTCATGCAGGCACCAATCTTTTCATGCATGGTTGTGCATGGCAGACGTGATACCCCAAAGCCAGATCCAAATGGGATCGACTTTGGCTTGAAGTCTGTCTCAAATGAGGGAGACTTCTGGGAATATTTTCCCCCCAAAGTCAGATTCAGCTTAGAATTCGGTTGCATCAGGTGCCGACTTTGGGTGCACTATTCAAACAACCATAGTTTTGGAATTAATCTACGCAGTGCAATACTTTGGAAAAAAAAAATCCATCACAATATTGTTGTCAAATTTCCATGTTTTATGATTTATGTATTATGTCCTATTAAATTATGTGTTGTATGAACCATGAGATGTGGTGTAGTGGTTGCTCACCTCATCACTTAACCATGAAGTTAGGAGTTTGATTCCTTTCAATGGAAAATGAGTATATTTCATGACTAGCCGTTTACTTCTTAAAGAGAGCATTTGTACTATTAATAGTCGATACTTTGATTCAAACCCAAAAAAAAAAATTATGTGTTGTATGCTTTATTTATTACTATTTTAAATCTAACTTTTTATTAATATATTTTTCTCATCCGTAAAGAGAGAAAGTATAGTAAAAAAATTGGGTGATCCATAACTAATACTGATATGGCCCATAACTAAATTCTATGTCTTGTTCCATATATTTTGGATTGGTAATATTTTTTTTAATAGAATATTGGTAATAATTGAAGTTGTCTATACAAAGTATGGATAATGAATATAAGTATATTTGTAACACCCTAACTAATACGAATCTGATTAATTATATTACGAATAACGTAGTAAACATGGTTCATCTAATAATTTTTTTAGATTTAGATTTTGGTGGAGTAGTAATTTGTAGGTGGATGAAATTTGCATAGAGAAAAAAAAGCTTATAGACGGTGAGTGAGAGTCATCACATGCATGACGTTACGGCCTTGCAACACAATTTCATAACTTTCTTTTCATTATATAATATAATTGTTAGTATTAAATATGAGTTTTAAATTAGTTTAAATTATGAACTTTAACTGGCGTCTAAGTGGAAAAGTGAATGATGTTAATTCTATGAGATTTGAGTTCAATCAATTTTATCTGCAAAGTGCGTGACACATCAAAAGGTTAAAAAAAATATGAACAAATACTTGTGATCACCTGGACTAGTCACCTCATAATATGTTTTTACAGTATTCGATCCGTATTAATCAAATATCATTGGTAGTGGTACTTCCCATTCTCATTCCTAACCACCGCCCCTACCGTAGAGGACGGCATTTCTTATTCATTTCTCAATTGTTGATCTCTAAATATCCCCGTTTCCATTTTCCTTGGCCCCAAGGAAAATCTCCATAAGCATCACCAGACTCATACATATAAAATTGCTTAAACTCGTGATTCTTTAAATGAATATACATTTTACAGATAATATAATTTAAATTTGAATCTTTTAAAATAAAAATTATCTTCTTTTTTACTGAAACTACTTTGTTAAGTTTCCTTACAACCTCAAATTCATTGTTTTTATTTGCTTATTTGACATTTAACAAGTGTAATATTAGCCATGTGAGTAATTTTTTTATTTAAATGCTTTGTAATCTTATTTAGAATTGTTCAAAAATTGTAGTAATTAATAGTATGATTATGCAATTAAGTCCCTTCCTACATTCCAGCTAAGACTTTGCTTTAGGTTTAGAGCAGTCCAGTAGTTGTATTATTAATCTGTTGCCAGCAACCATTTGCTACCCATCACCATCATCCAAGCACATATTCCTCTTAATCTTTCCTTTAATCATAATTACACTAAACATAAAAATTGGGTATTTCTTTTGTCTCTTCCCAACATTAAAATTCGTATATGATTTATTTTATTTTATTTTAAATTTATACATTTTCTATTAAAAATCTATTTTTATCTCCTATAATTTTATAAGGTCGTCCACGAACATAAAATCATTCGTTCTCCTTGTATAAACTTTATGGTTTACCTGTATATGCTACTATATTGCCCCTTGATTTTTTTTATTTCTCATTATTGGTTTAAGATCTTTTCGACGTTCTGTAATCAGAAAGATTTTAATAAAGTTGGAGTCGATTTGGTTCATGCAACGTTTTTGGTACGAATTTTCTTATCATATTTTCCTTTATTTATAAGATTTAATTTTAGAATTTTATTTAAAAGATATCAAACTTTTTACCACTCGATTAACAAATACTAATGGTTTTTAATTGAGTAAACAATGGACGGCCAATGAATGGGGTGGATAAATGAAATGCGTGCACATATATATTATATAGTAACAATGGCATATGACCATTACATTCACATGGAAGATAATAGTTATTTAATGTAGGAAGGGGTCTAATCACTAATATCGGCCAGATCCCAACCATATTTCCACTAAATTATAGTAACTATAAAATGAAACCCTAAACTTAAAATTCTAATATGATCCAAATAAGAAAAGTTAAAAAGGATAAATTGTATAGGCGTGTTTGGTTTTTATAATGAAAGATTACATCTGAAAATAAGATTTTTGGAATGTAACATTACTTTCACATTATTGATCATTAAAAATACATGAACATATGTAGGGGCGGAGCTTAGGCTAGGCTCAAAGGCCTCTTGATAGGGATGAGCACGGGTCAGGTCGGGTTTTTGGCCCACCTAAACTCGACCCAAAAATAAATACTATAAACATGCACCCGACCTAAACATTTTTCTTTAAAAAATTTGGCCCGACCCGACCGGAAAATAAATATACTAGACTCGATCCTGACCCGACCTATAGAAAAAAAAATTAATTTTAGGGACATAATTGTAAATAAAAAGTAATTTTAGTGGACAATCATAAAAAAATTATAACTTGAAAGACTAAAGTGTAAATAAAAATTCAATTTTAAGGACCTAATTATAAAAAATATATAAAGAGGGGTATTATTATAAATATCCCTAAAAAATTTAAGAAAAAATTACACAGTTAGTCTCAAGTCGGGTCAGGTCGTATATTTTCCACTTTAAATCCGAACCTAAATCCGACCCGAGTTCACCCTTAATAAAAACCCCACCCGAACCCATTTTTTCATTAAAAAATCTAACTCGATCAGGTCGGGTCGAGTCAAAACCCAACCGGATCGAGTAAAATGCCCATCCATACTCTTGGCCCCTCCAAAATTTAAAATTTTCATAATTAGTCCTTTAACTTTTTTGAAAATTTTAGCTTGGCCCCTCAAATTTTTAGAAATTTATATTAAAAGTTTATATTTTTTAATATTGTTAATTAAATTCTCTAAAATTTTATTTGTGTTCTCTTTAATTTTTTGGTCTAATGACAAGTTAAGTCATTATAAATTTAAATATTAGACAAATTAAACATTGTCCTTTAATTTTGAGTTTAAATACTTAATAAATTTTTATATTTTTAAAATTAAATAACTTAGCCCCTCCTTAGATCCTAGCTCTGTCCCTGTATTGTCTAATGCATAATCTTGTTCTTCCTTTTTACTTCCACTTTCATGTCATCATCGGATTCAAACTATCTATCTATACACACATACATAGGTTTACTGTGAAAATTCTGGGTTTAAAAGCTCTATGGTTAGATGGTCTGGGCACAGTAAAACTCAGTTGTCATATGTATGGCAATATATGTTCCAATTATCAGGCATTCGGACTTTGGTTCAGGAGAAGATCTGGCAGTAACAATGGCAAGCATTTCGCACAGCCTGACTGCGAATTGCAGCCATTGATTCCAGGATAATCGTCAAGTCCTTTCTCACAAAAATAAGACAACAGCTAGGAGACGGGCAAAACTAAGTTGCCGGAGCACAAAGACGGGAAATTTTACCCAACGGCCAGATATCTGGTAGACTATGCTCCCAAGGCACTTGCATTGCATCTCTGCTTGCCCCGAGTTAAAGCACTTTTCATTCACTCCATCAATGGCTACTTCCAACTCACTAGTGACAGTTTTTACGATTTAAGACCCCCTTTGTGATCATCAATAGGAAGAAAGCAATACCCTTTCAACATAAAATTCTATATGGTTCGATAGAAAGCAACTCCGTCTGAATTTTTTTCCATCTATCTATCTATGCGTGCGTGTACACATGAATGGCACGAATATAAGCATCTTTTCATGTTTCAGACCACAAAGTAAACAAATTCGATCTCCTAGAATGCCAACAACTTATACTGTCAAATGGTGCTATCCATGTATTCATGCCAATATGCTAAAGACTAATGGAAATGAACCATTGATTGTCCACCGAAACTTTTAAGTTTCAAACAAATAATAATAAAACATGTAGTCCCTAAAGTCAACTACATCAAATAGTTCACTGGAATACTTTTCTCTAAAGAGAGAATTCAACATTTCTCAAGATTTCGAGATAGACGTTTTCCAGGTACTATATCTGCTCAAAGAAGATGTCATCCGAGATGAATGTATGAACAGTTCAAAAGCCGATGCTCTAAAATGCACATAATTTAATATTGCATTCCAGCATGGTATAAGTTACTAATTTATTTCCTAATATTTAGTTAATCATCATAGAGAATCTACTTAATTCATATCCAGGTATTAAATATGGCTAGCTATCCTACATATGGACTGAGAGGCTCTATCATAAAGATGAAGTGGCAGAGAAACAATGGCTGCAAAGATAATCCAGATAAGATCGAGGACATAAATGTTTCGGCCCTATATTCTTCTCAAATGCGGTCTAATTTGAGTTCTCAACTCAAAATAGAAACAACAATAAGTTGAAACTATGTGCCTTTTGCAAGCAGGGAAAACCCTACCCACTCAAACCCAGAACAAGTTTAGCAAGCTTTTAAACCAGGAAAAGAGACTCTTGTACGGATTAGGTATGGCCAAGAAAATGGCCAGAATACCTCTAATTCATAACAAAAGCCAGTGACAAGTGGTTTTAATAGAGCTGGACTTTCCGTTTCACCAAAGTCGAGCTATACCAGGATCCATCTAGGTCGGATGAACCTATCTAGAACACATTTACACACAACTTATGCATATATTTACAACTTCGATATATTAGTAACCATAAGCTGGCCAGAACTAAAGGACGGATAATCCCAACCATGAAGCTAGAACTATTCCAAAAGATTGGGGTTGTGAACATCCTTTAGAATTTAGATTGCAATATCAGCACAAAGACACAAGCTGAAAAGCTTGAATCTTTGGCACTAAGAAGTGGAAGTTGCCTTTTTCTACCCCTTGACAAAGAACCTAATATTCACATAACTATAAGTTGTATGCTTACAACTGTTTACAGAGTACAGAAGGCGATGAGAACCCAAGTACCATGAATTCCCATCTTCGGTCTAATTCCACCATGATCGAATACAGATATCCGTCCCAAATCAGCAGATACGCACCAGAAGAAAGACTCCGGTTATCACATAGGTGATGTAGATCAACAAAAATACATTCGCTTTGAACTAAATTGGTAAGGAAAACAATAGAAGAAGGAAATTAAGATAAAAGGGGTGCCTTCTCAAAACAATTCAATAACAAGGAAGGAAAGATAGTACTGCAATTCATTGGGAAATTGGAACTTAGACCCCAAAAGTTATTGTTCAAAAGCCTCTATGAATACAGCAGCAAGACAAAAAGACATGAAATGAAGCAATCTGATTATTGAAAATCATTTAAATCATCCAAATTGTTTTGATTATAACTAAAAGGTGAAACATAAAGGCAAAAGAAAGAAGCCTATTTGTTGAATCCACGTTTCTGGAACTGAGCGACCTCACCATCATTAGGGAAAAACCCCATGAGTCGACCGGCCGAGTTCTGGTAGGCGTACATAAAACCACCCATTAGTCCTATCAGCCCTCCCGTCACCATTGACGGCCCTTTCAATCCTGGCTTTATCCCTACAAGCCCAGAAAAGGGTTCAAAACCAAATTCCATTTGAATCAAATTCAGAGACCCAGATTGCATTTGAATGATGTAAATGAGATGAGGGTGTTTAAGTTACCGGAGAGGTAGCCGACGGTGACGGAAACGCCGGTGATGGTGACGAAACGGAGGTAATCGAGGGTGTTGAAATTGCCGCAGACCTTGGTGAAGGGAGGATTCCAATCTATAACTGGGTACTCTGGTTTAGCTGAAGCTGTGATGTCTGTGTTCATCTTTGATTCGTTCGATGATGCTATGGTTGTTGCTCAAATTCGATGATTTCACTTTAGATGGAGAAACAGAACAGAACACTCTGTCTCTGTAGCTGTTTCTCTTGTTCTTGGGGCCTATTAGAAGCTGTGTGTTTCAGATTTGGTCTGTTTCTGCTGCTGTAATTGATTTGGGCTTGCTAAATTCATCAATTATATAAAAATATTTTGTTGGGAAGCCTATAAACCTTTCTTGTCGTGTCTTGTCTCGAAATTGCAATTCGAATCGCGTGGATTCGTATATTTATAAATATTCAATTTTTTCAGATACCGAGATACGGGTTTTGATAATTTCGGATAATATTTAAATTCGGATGTTAAAATCTTTATCCTTCATGAATTAAAAGTAATAGTAGACAAACATCATCGACTATCTATTATCTGAATCTGTATTATTTATGCTAATTGTAGAATTCGCGAGTCAAACTGATGGTTTTCCATCAGCTCGACACATTTACAGTGAGGATAGAAAGGTTCTACTGCACCTTACGGTACTGTTAAAATAAGGCGATTATTCATAAATTTTTATTCAGTTGATGAAAATTTAAATTATAATATAAAAATTTATGTAGTTATATAAGTTCTTATCTAAGATAAAATTTACACAAATTCTTACCCAATCAGTAAGAATTTATGTAATTACATAAAATTTTATCCAATTAATCTGAAACTTTTACCTAATCCTATATAAATTCTTATCATTTTTATAAAAGCACATATTAAATGTATTTTAACCGCATTCTAAATGTTTTTTTAGACTTTCCCACGAGGACTACTTAAGAGGATACAAATAACCCCTAATTATTTCCCACTTCAACACTTAAAATAACAGTACGTTGTCAAAATAAACCTTTTTCTCAAACACTATAACAATGAGATATTGTCTTTTTAATAAAGTCGGGGAATTTGATATTTGGAGTTGTTAATGAAAAAAAATAAGTTAAGATGATTTTTCCATTATGAGTTTTTACAAAAATTTAGTTCGAATTTATCAGTTAATTTTTTGAATGGTCTCAAGGTGATTACAAGATAATATATGTTTATACAGATTTGAATTCGGGTCTCTTAAAATGAAAATCATCATTTTTTTCACTAGGATCACTCATTGAATTCATTAGTCAATTAATCAAATACACGTCGCTAAAAAATACAACATATAAGCAATCAAATGATACATATGACCAGGGATGGGCACGGGTCGGATCGGGTTTTTAGCCCACCCGAACCCGACAAAATTCAACCCGAAAATAAATACTTTAAACCCGAACCCTACATGATCCGGTCAAAACGATTTTTAGGAAATCCAACCCGACGTGGCCTATAGAAAAAATTAAATTTTAGTGACTTAATTGTAAAAATAATAATTTAGGAGAAAATTACACAATTAATTTTGGGTCGAATCGAATATTTTTTACTTTAAACTCAAACCCGACCCGACTTCACCCTTAATAAAAATTTAACCCAACCCTGATTTTTTCATTAAAAATTTAACCCAATCAAACTGAATCAGAATCCGATCGAGTCAGGTAAAATGCCCTCCCTTACATATTCTGCCATTATAGCAGAATATCAGCTACGTAATACTCCACACCAATTCTGCCATTATGAAGAAAAAAAATAAAAGAGTACTCAGCTTTAGCCGACTTCTACGTAACACTGATCCATCATGTCTAAGTTCATGCAGTTGGCATAGTAGACATTCATAATGTTAGACCAATTAATTGTTGGTCCTTTAACTTTGATTTTGCCTCTGCCTTACATACACTAAACCCAAAGCCCCCTCCCCTAGATTGCCCGATACAACCTTTTCCTCTTGGACTTTTGCCCCTTAGCTTCCGATTCTAATTCCCCCTTAGAATTTCATCGAACAACTACAAATGCATGCCTTAAACTAATAAAAGCAAGCGACCGGCACAATCAACCATCCCAACATCCTACACACACACACGTAAATGCCCTCCAAGGCTTCCTCAAGGCTACAAATGGGAAGGGAAAGCATTGACGATCATGTCGGGTCAATGCAATCCTCGTCCATCGCGTTATTACAAGAGAGGTTTAGGCAGTTGGAGAGAATGAAAGAGATGAGGGAAGAAAGGGAACTACTACGAAAGCTGTCGGAGCAGCCCAAACAATGCAACAACCACCCCACTTCTTACGAGCGGTTGTCGTCGCCATCAAAGTTGATGTTGTTCCACTTGCTGACGGCTGCACCGAGACTAAGGTCGTCGTCACCAACTGATCAAGTACCTAATCTATCACTCTGGTCTAGTGGTTCAATGTCTCATGCAGCTGCTCCGAGTTCTGGTACTTTGAGGTGCATGGACATGGAGGGCCCCTTTTTGCCTTGTTGCCATGGTAATGGGGACACCGTCGTCGACGTCTTTGTATGTTGATCTCGACAAATTCCGAGATTCGGACTATTGTGATGACGTTGATACATCTCTCCATCTGTGACAAATGATGCAGAGTAGCACTTGTGTTTGGTTTCTTGGTGTAGCATTAGTGGAAGAGTTGGATAGTAACAATTCATATCATCGGTCGGGTATAATTACTTAATTTTACTTCGTGTTTTAGTGTTTTACACGTAATAACAAATTTATTTCTCAATAGTTACATGTTATGTCAGTTTAATTCTGATTCTAAAAACATAACATATAATTTACACATATTACAAATGTTGAGAATTAAAATTT
Source organism: Hibiscus mutabilis (assembly GCA_019671005.1). Classification (NCBI taxonomy): domain Eukaryota; kingdom Viridiplantae; phylum Streptophyta; class Magnoliopsida; order Malvales; family Malvaceae; genus Hibiscus; species Hibiscus mutabilis. The sequence continues at coordinate 56,727,111 of CM033725.1, forward strand.
AAATTTTTTAAAATATAACCAAATTAGTATAGTGTACGAAAAAAACCATATAAAAAATATCGTGTATGAAATTTGAAAGCTAAATTTATTATTATATCAATTTAAATCATATAAAATTAATGAAAAATGTTAACATATTGACTTATAGTCTTTATTGCTCACTTTTGAATTTGACATGAATTAAATTGTTATTTTTAAAATATATCAATGTGATTACATGGTACTATATATTGATATTTTTTCTTAACCTTTTGACAATACTCACCTACCATGATTATATCAAACAATAATTCGAAGCAATGGCAATTTTGAATTAAAAAAAGTAAAAGAGGAGGAAGCCCACCGTGATTTGGTGATGGACTTTAGCCCAATCTGTGGCGGGTGGGTGGGTTGAGCCCAAAACCCGAAGTTTCTTGCAGTTTTTCATTTCACTTATGGATTCTAACATTATCTGCAATCTTCCATACAATTCAAAGCTTTAACTCTGTGTCTATAAAACAAATAGAGATTGCACACTGCTAACTAAATCAAGTTCAACATATATAATATAATATGGACATGCCCTCTTTATTTTTTTATTTGGAGTGTCTGATAATTATATGAGTCTCGATTACATCTAAAGTCAAGTCAAATGAGACTTCTAAACAAAAATTGTCTTCTTAGCCGTAAAATGGAACCTAAATGGAAAGAGTGGAACCTCTACTTTCCCAAAAGCAAAACAATACCTTGTCTAGGTTACTTTCTCTATAGCCATTAGCTGAATTTTGGTTGCAATGGTAAACCAAAATTCCAAAACATTCCATCTTTAGCCACAGTGGCATCTATAAAGGACACTGCTTGTTCTTTGCTTAGTTTCTCTAACGTTACAGGTTAGGACGGATATAAGATTTTATGTGGAGTGCAATTACTCCTCCAGCACTTCTCGGTTCAAAAAATAGTGCATGAGCATATTTTTAACCCTTTGACAATTGACACATAATTTGCTGACAAAACAATTGAACTTAAGTCTTTTAAGATAAACATCATAGTTTTTCTACTAAGACCGCATGTTAAATTATATTCAATCATTTAAGTTAAATGAATTCATTTTGTGAATATTAAATGAACAACTTAAAATGTTTTTTTTTTGTGTTTAGTTCGTTTATAAACAAGCTCCAAAATCTTATTTTTTATTCAATTAATTAACTCAATAAATAAACATGAACCAAATTGTTTATAAATGATAAAAACAAAATAGAAGGTGTATTTTTGTTCAGAGTTCTACTTAAATTAGTAATGTTGTTCATCGAACAAAAACACATTTAATTAAATCTTTCAGTTCGCAAATTACAATAATTTATTTATTAATCGACAAAAATCTTTAATTTTTGAATGTCTCGTCGTTAATTATGTTCAAATCAACCTTTTGACTTAATTGGCATGTCATACCATGCCTAACGTGGAAAAAATACCGATGTGACATAGAATAAAAAACTTAAAAATTAAATTAAATTTAAGATTCAATTAAAACCCTAAACAATCTATTTCTTCTCCACACCGTACCCATCTTCGCCGGTGAATAAAGCGAACAACACATCGGCCTGCTTGAATGCGTTGGAACCCAGATGAACCGGTGAGAATCCGGCCTAATTCAATCGGTTTCTTGTCCAACTTCCTCCACATGCTCAATCCGTGCCTGATTTTTCAGCAACTTTAAGGAAAGAAAATCGAAGACCCCCGGGATTGAATTTACACCACCACCACTACGAAACAAGAAATTATCTAAAGGGAATGAGGTTTGGTCGAATTCGAAAGGGAGTAAATTTTCAAATGCAGGGGAGAAGAAAGGGAGGAGAAGGATATTGAAACAGAGTCATGTAAGCGTTGAAGATTTCAAAGGGATTTCATTAGCAGCAACAAATGCTATTAATGATGAAAACATGGAAAGGAAGAAGACTAGCAGTTGAGGTGTTGCTAACAGTAATAAAACTATTTTGAGGCCTAAACAGTTTTAAAATTCTGGGTTTCTTGATTATGTACTGTTTTAAAATTTTGAGTCATGCCGAGGTGTTGAATTTCTGGGTTTCTTGGTTGGATTTTGTTTTGATGTTCTTACAAGGATAGGTTTGAAATTTTACCATGAATATTGTTGTCTATTGAGTGTTTTCTTTCTTTTTAGATGAATCAGAGTGAAGGAAATGGGGGATTAATCATTAATGGTGATAGAGGAGGGCGGGGAAGATAGAGATTTTCTCCGGTAGTGGTTGTTCTTCTCTAATCCAAGCTCCAATGGTGATAGAGGAGGTTGGGAAAGACGGAGGGATAAATTTTAAATTTTGTTTTTTTGCCACGTTAATATTTTGTGTGTAAAAAATTAACTGGCCGCGCGGCAGTTAACAGTTTTGTTTATATATATATGTATGGGTTGAAATTTATTTCAACAGTATAAAACTTATTTAAGTGATAAATTTTATATATTTTACTGTTAATCTTATTTATTTATTTTACTCGTCTAATAATTTAAAAACGTATAAAATTTAGAGAATTTTATACTGTGTAATTGGATTTATATATTGTATGCACAAACATTTAGGCAAATAATGTGGATAAAATGATGGTGCTGCTCACAAACCCAAAAGATCCTCAAATTGATATGTACTTTTCTAGTTCTCGCAATCACTTTCGTCACCCTTTGTATGTATATTTGGTAGCCATATCACAGAAAATCTATGTCAGTACTTTTGGTTCCATCGCCCATTATATTGCTGGAAGAAAGGTATGGCGGATGCTATCCTCTTTCAAAGGCCAACATGTATAATTACATGTATTGGTTTATTGTTTGATTAATTCGAATTAAATATTGCATAGATTTATTATAAAATAATTTTCTTATATATATGTTACTTTGTTTGCAACATTAAAATTCAAATCTCTTACTCTTCTTAAGGGATCTAATACCTCATTTTATTGACCAACCATAGTTGATAACTTTTACATTGTTTACAATTATATGTATAAGAACTATTGATTAATTAATTAGAATCGAATATTGTAAAGATTCATTATGTGACGACCTTTCAAACTCAGTTTGTTCTATTCGCGACGTTATAATTTAAACATTTTTATCATACTTAAGAAATTTAGTTTCTCATTTTATTAATCAGCTGATAGTTGATAACTTTACCATCGTTTTAAATATAAATTACAATACTTAAACTAACTCTTATAACGAAGACAACTACGCTTAAACACATTTGCCCATATACTTTTTTATTTAATTACTTTTAGGTCCTTAACAATTTTGAAATTTGTCAACCTTTGTCGTACTCCAAATTTTCTTGTTTAACTTTTTCTTGGGTACTTATCTATTTTGAAATAAATCAAATTGAGTCTCGATTCCACCACTTTTATTTAAATACTTATTATATTCATGTAAATTTTAAAATTAAACAGATTAAGCCATGATCTCGTATTCTTGTTTAAATACTTATTAAGTATATATCGAGTTTGAGATTAGACAATTTACCCCCTCCCCCAAAATGTTTTACCCTAGTTCATCCTTGCTCTTAACCTTATAACTATTTGATCTTAAAGGCTATATGATTCTTTCATAATCTCGAATGCAAATACAATGTGCATAGAAGAAGAAATAGGTCCTCGTTAAATTCAAGACACGGCCACTAACAAGAGTTGGGTACAATAGAAAGACACATTATTTTTTCAATAAGAAAATACGGGTTCAGAATTTGAAGAAAACATTGTTAAGAGAGATAGCTACGAATCTCAAACATAAACCATAAATAAACGTATACTTTATTAAAAAAAAAATCAAGTCACTGCCTGCAGAGCATTATGGAGAGAGAGAGAAGGAATTAAGGCAGTCTCCCTTACCTTCTTGGAACAACAAAAGCTCTTTTTGTTGTTGGTCTGTTGGATATGCAAATTGCATATTATTCACCTTTTCCCATAGAAAGGCCTTTAATGCAAGGTCAAGCACCATTAATTCCCCCTTGGTTGTGTGTGTGTGGTCTCAGTCTGTACACAAGAGATGGCCTTCTCTTTTTCCTCTATGCCTCGTGTTTTATTTGAGCCTCTTTGTTTGACCACGTTCCATCATCTCCCACTCACAGCTAGATTAAAATCTATAATTGTGAGTATATATATATAATATATGATGTTATTATAGAGTATGACACGAAATTAAGTAATTAATTATGTTAAGTGTGTTATGGTAGTAAAGTGTGAAAATAAAAGTACAGATATCATAAGTTGTAATTATAATTTAATGAGCGGCAACACTATAAATATTTAAAAGTTAGATATAATAATCAGTTATATAAAGATGTTGTGGTTTCAAGAAATATGTTATCGACTATATAAAGAGGTAGTGATTTTCGAGAAACAAATTAACTTGTTTTTCTCCTTCCTCGTCAGAGAGTTTTATGTCAAGAGAAAATATATCTTCTTGGAAGATCAATACCAAAGACTCACACTTTCAATAACAAGTTTCAAGGTTTTCAATTTACAGACATAACTAGGTACACTTCCACATTTAATTTATTGTTCTCGATGATTTTACATGATAGATCTTAGATTAGATTTCATATTAAGTTATGATTTGGTTCTAACACACATAACTAAGCAAAGCTCTGTCCCTGCATATTTAGAAGAAAAAAATTGAAACTCTATTTCTCTCCTTTGTTAGTTTTTTTTCGAGTTAATTACACTACACATCTCAAACTCCGACTCTCATTTTTAATTGGTTTTTAAACTTTTAAACATTATAATTTTATCCTCAAACTATGGATCCTATTCTAAATTGGTCCTCAAACTTTTGAGCGTTCCAATTTCATCCTCAAACTATGACTCTCACTCTATATTGGTCCTCAAACTTTTGAACATTCTAATTTCATTATCAAATTATTAGTATATGCAAATCATATCCCATGTTAATAAAACTCTTATAAAAATTATGAATTTCCATGTAAATATTGATGTGCATTGTGTAATATATATGTGGCATAAAGAATAATATGATGAAATTGAAACTTTCAAAAGTTTGGGGACCAATTTAGAATGAGTGCCATAGCTTGGGATGAAACCGTAAAATTCAAAAGTTTGGAGACCAATTTACAATGATAGCTATAGTTTAATTATGAAATTCAATTGTTCAAAACTATGGGACCGATTTAGAATAATGGTCATTATTTAATGACGTGTGATGTAATTAACTCATTTTTCTTTTAACAATATATAAATTGTATTATTTAAAAAATAAAGTAGAAACTATCTCATCAAATGGCATGTTCAATAAATAATGATAAACATTAAGTGTGTACATAATCTTTAATTTAATTTGTAATTTGATATATGTCGATTAATTTAAAATTCGATTGATGTGATTATTGTTACAACATACGAGAGAGCTGATTATGCATTGCTCTCCTTTAAATTATCACTTTTAATATATATGAACATAAATAAGGGTACCGAAAAAAGAGTAATGATTTTTATTTTCAATCGGGAGGAGTAAAAAAAATAAGAAAGATAAAATATGTTTTTATACAATAGCTTTTTGACAAATTTTATCTAATTTTGATCCTACCTAAAAGAGAAGGAAGAGGGACTTCAGGGGAAGAAATGAGGTACTCATGTGAGTTAAAACTCATGACCTAAGAGAAATAAGAGAACAAAAATTAGCAGCTTGCCACGTGGCCAAATATTACTAGTTTTTCATACCGTTTTTTCAGGCAAATCACAAGAAAAACTCTACTCTATTATTTACTCTCTTTTATTATTCTACACATCCATCCAGCCAAGCCTATTTAAGAAGGGGGTGGTTGTAGGGTGGCGGGCCTGGTAATTAGTTAGGTCTACCGTGTACCTGCTTTGTTCTTCTCGGCTGCTCTATTTCTCCTTCCTCCTCTGTTAGGGCCTAAGGGTGTTGGATTTAAGCACAAAAATGAGTTATTTGGGTGTGGGTGTTAGTCCCGGTAATGTCCCAGTATACCACGGCACTAATTTGAAGGTCATCGACACAAGAGTGAGAGTTACAGAGCTGGTCTTAAGGTGTTTGATATGTGGCCTCAGTGTTCTTGCAGCTGTTCTTGTTGGAACCGACACTCAGGTCAAGGAAATCTTCACCATTCAAAAGAAAGCCAGATTTACAGAAATGAAAGCTCTTGTGTAAGATCCTTTCCTCTCAGTTTCCACCTTCTTTTGTTGTTGTTGTAGTTGTTGTTGTTGATCAACTTTGGTGTTACATTTTTACTCAGGTTTTTGGTGGTGGCTAATGGCATATCTGCAGCCTACTCGTTGGTACAGGCAGCGCGTTGCGTCGTGGGTATGGTGAGGGGAAGTGTGCTTTTCAGTAAGCCTCTGGCTTTGGCTATTTTCTCTGGAGATCAGGTATGTTTGTGTTGTGTTCTTTCTTTGGTATTGTTCTCTTTGCATGCATGTTTGTGTATGTTTCAGCAGCAGAATTATACATATTTCCAAAATTGGGTAAAGTGTCCATTTAACCAAATATAACCATTTCCTTTTGCTGTGTTTCATGCTTACAGGCTTTATAAAAGAAAAAGAGAAAAGAAATAAACTTTAAGTTTAGTATCAATTATACCATTAAATTAAAAACCGATATTTTTTTAAAACTAAACTTTAATTTAGTCTCAAATTATACTACTGGGTCGTTGAAATCTCTCCACGTCATCGCACAGTAATCTTTAAGATTCGTCCACATCATCAATTTTAATAGTCCAATGACATAATTGAAACCTAAACTAAAATTCAGTAATAGAGTAATATCATTTTTTAGTTCAATAATATAATTGATATTAAACTTTATCTAGCGCAGTTTAGTCGAGTAAAAAAAGATGCTAATGATTGATAGATGAAAGAAAAAAAGGGATTAGTACTCACTCCAGCCTCCCAACTATTCTCGTTTTTTTTTTCATTTTATACTTAAACTATCATTTTCTCGCAGTTTACTCCAAAAATCAATAAAAATATGCCACGTGTTTGCCTATACATGTCATGAATGATGATATTTTCCATAATTTTGGGGCAAATTGGAAAACGAACATGTTTGGGGTGGTAAACCGAATGTTATTAAGCCAAAATAAGGTTAAAAAAGTTGTAAAATGGTTATTATAATACATTGAAATTGAACCACGATTGTTTCATTCAAGTGGTAGCGAAAAGGGAAGATTGGTCCCAACATTTGTTGTTAGACAAGCTTTGAATGTTGAACTTAACGTATTTGTCAGGGTGGTAGGTGCTACTGTTTCTGTTAAGCCTTTATCAAGGCATTGTCTAGAAGAAAAAAAATGAAAACCCTACCTTGCAACAGTGGCAACAGTACGAGAAGTCAAGCAGCATGTCTGCATGTAATAAAGAGGAGAAGATGCATGTCATTAATGGATACAAGCAACTAAAACCTAATCGATATAATATACATTAACATTGTCATAAATAGGTTGGTCCTTTGAGAATTAATATTACTACGTGGACCTCTCTATAAAAGTTTTCTATCAGAATAAACCGGGACGGACACAGCGAATCGAAGGGCAGCTCACTCCCTACAAATTTTAAGTTCTCTTATATTTTATATATTTTCTTTATATTTTTTATTGATAATCTAATTATGCACCCTTATATTTCTAATATAACTTTCTGATAGTTAGCACCTCTTACATGAAATCTTGCATCCGTCCCTAAAAAAACATTTCTCATTCATGTTGGTGCATGGAGATTATTGGTTAATCTAATAGTTTATATATATATACTGTTTGTTTTATGGTTTATATTCGAAACTTTTCGCTTGTTGAAACATATTTATTTGTGTACCACAAATGACACTCTCCGTCCCACTTAAGATGTCCCTTTTGTGTTTGAAATTGTTTCACTTAAAATGTTCTATTGAAAAAATCAACAACTTTTACAAGACGCATTTCCCTTTTTACTTTTTTAGTTTTCCAACAAAATAAAATTTAACTTTTTAAGAATAAAATTGTTGTTTCAATTATTTTATATCACATCTTTTACATAATTTTTTTCTCCTAAAACTGCGTAAAAAGTCAACAATAGATATATTAAGTGGGACGGAGGGAATATGAGTTTTGACCAACTAGATAAGACAGGATCTTCACGCGGTTTCCAATATGTAACTAATGCTGGTGGTGGAGGAGGGAATTCTGTGGTTATATGTTGGCTAATAATGCACATAGAAGAAAATGTTAAAATTTAATGAACATTGGAGAGTTGTGTTGTAGTTTACACTTGCATGACTCGGTTTCCTAAATGAGATATTTGTGTTTGTGACTTATTTTAGTTTGATTCAAATAAATTTTAAATCCGATTCAGTTAATGTTGAGTTCAATAACAGAACTAAATTTATGTTATTTTATTTTATTTTATTTTTATGAGTTGTGCTTACCTTGAAATTCTGAGATTATATGTGTGTTTACGTTAAAAATATTTTTAAATCCGTCGCTGGTTGAATTCAGTTCAAGCTATATATTGAAAGAGTTCAAACTTAAATTTGAGCATATAAATCATGTAAAAGATTTTAATAGTTAACTGATTTTAAATAGTTTGATTTTACTTGTAGACAAGCTCGAGCATCTAGAATAGGATTGACTTGTGCTGGAGTTGAGTTTCTAGTAGTGAAATTCAAGTTAGTCTGAGGTCAAAATTCTTGTCATTGTTTGAACTCGGCTCAACTTAATAACAACTTTTATTAGACCATAACCTTTTTTCTCACTAATCGAATTCGGCTTGGCTCAATAATGACCCTAATTAGAACTTAACAACCTCCAACATCTGCATTTTTTTTATCTTGAAGGAGGGGATAGAGTGGCCTTGCTTGGTTGCCAATTATACCAGGCCATTGGAACTTTTCTTTTTCCAGATTATCTGTTGTGACTGAATGAGCCGACATAGAGTAGAGACATCGTGTAAACCTTATTTAGTTTTACACTGTTTTAGACCGTTGGATGATCAACGTTTCAAAAAATGTATAAAACTGGTGTAAGAGAATCCTACTTCCTTCTAACTAACCTATGATGGTTCTGTTGCAGGCGCTGGCATACTTGAATGTGGCCGCGGTGGGAGCCGCCGCACAATCAGCGGTGTTTGCCAAATTGGGGCAAACGCAGCTTCAATGGATGGTGATATGCAACATGTACGGGAAATTCTGTAACCAGGTAGGTGAAGGAATAGCGGTGGCACTGCTTGTTTGCATGATCATGGTGGTCCTATCTTGTATCTCTGCATTCGGTCTGTTCCGCTTACACAGTGGCAATAAGGCCAAGAACAACTCCGGCTGGTAGAATCTGGGTGCCCAAATGTACTACTTTGTCTCACTTTTATAGGCTAATTTTCATGGTTTTTCTGTAATTTTACGTTTCTCATATATATATATATAAGATGATAAAACAAAAGTGGGGTTTATCAGTTTTGGAATCCAATTCACAACAAATGAAGGCCGGTTCTTTTTGCAGAAATTGGTACTTATTCAAGCCCATGGATTTTTCATGTGAAGTGCTTATTAAAGACTTAAAGAGCATAAGAAGTTTTTAATTTTTCCTCCAAAAAATCAATTAATTTAGTAATTTTCAAACAATGTGTTAATGAGGAAGTTGAGATTTTTTAAATCTTCGAAGGTTTATTTCATTCTTAAACAGTTTTTAATATATATGTATATGTATAAGTTAATTAAAAATAAAAATATTCAAAAATAAAAATAAAAAACTTAAATAAATTAAAAATGTTTAAAAAAGTATTTAAATAATTAAAAGTAACGATTATTTTTTAAAATTTTATAAAATATTTCAAATTTTATTGAAAGCAATACAATTTTTTTAAATAATTTCAGAAAATATTCAAAAGGATATTAAATTGTTAAAGTTTGTAAAAATAAGATGTCAATTGATCCATCATTTTAAGGTAAAGCAAGAGGTGATGCGAGGGGATGGCAAATTGGCAGGAGCCATGACGCCTCTAAAAGAATAAATATCAACTTTAGTCTATTATAAAGTTGATGTTTAGAAGTTAGAAAAAAAATTGATACAGGGTTCGTATAAATTAAAATTTATATGTATTTGTCAATTTAGATATTAAGAACATAATTTAGAGTTTAAGAGTTAATACTTAAGGTTTAAGGTTTAGGGTAGTGTGTTAGCTAAAGTCTTAAATTTTAAATATTAAAAAAAATTGTTAATTTTAAATATAAAGTCATTTTTTGCCCTAAATATTTCCTAGTTTCACCAAATTTTTAATTATTTCACTAGGATTTTGCTAAAAAAAATACTTTAGTTGGTTTTCAGCGCTTAGTCCTAGAAAAATGAATTAAATGACTAACATAAGTTAATCTAGCTATGCGGCATTAGGTTTTTTAAGTGATGTTAGAATTTTGAATCATGATATTATGAATAAAAAAAAGTTAGAAGCGTTGCCTTCGTATCGAGTCTCTACAAAATACAACTCAAGTTACTCAACTAATAGATAGTTAAATTAAAAATTAGTACAAAGTTTAAACATGGGAGTCAACCCTCTTTACCTCTGTTATGGTAAGATAGCAAATTAGGAAGTAATTCAGTAATATAATCTGGGTAAAACTTTGATACACAGACTTGTATATTTACATTATAAAAACTCAAATCTTAAATTCTTAACTCTAATCCTAAAAAACTAAACCATAAACCTTAAACCATATACTCTAAATTCTAAGCACTAACCTTAAATTATAAACCCTACAACCTAAACCCCTAAACTTTAAACCATAAACTAAATCATTAACCCATAAAATTAAAATGCACGTATAAATTAAAGTTTATAGGCAATGTGTATCGAAGTTTTTTCCATATAATCTAACAACATTAAAACTTCCATTTTTGTTTTATTTTCTTACTTTACATCTTGTCATTTTCCTACATAAAACCAGACGTGGTTTCAATAACCTAACGTACATCAATGAAAAGCAAGGGACGACGACAAAGCAGAGCAGAGCAGCCCCCACTTTTCGCTTAGAAAACCATAGTAGCCGGCACTTGTCAGCAACCACCCCCATCTCCTCCTTTATTTTCTTCTCCGATTAACAAACTCTCCTCACTACTTTCAACAAACGCAACACCAAACTTGAAAAAAATGGTAAGTTCTTCGTCTCTGTTCTAGTTTATCCTTTCTGTGTTTTTTTGGACAACATAAATAATTGTACTCTGTTCTCTGTTGAATTTGCAACGCGATGATATGTATGAATCGTCGCACTGCAATTGCATGTCCACATTGGTGCTTCTAAACCCAGTGGTTGTAGTTTTGAAAATTAATAGGTGTGTTGTTGTGATTTGTATTTGATGAAGACAACCTCAAAACGCCTAGCGGAAAGGAAGATTGCAAAGTTTCAGAAGAACATCACAAAGAGGGGAGCCGTGGAAAGCTCGGCAAAGAAAGGCAATGGCTACCCTGTTGGCCCAATCCTTCTCGGCTTCTTTGTCTTTGTGGTTGTTGGATCATGTAGGCTCCCTTTCTCTCCTTTTATTTTCATTACAATCTAGAATTCCATATATATGTTGAAAATGGAGGACTAAAATCTGATTTACAATTGCTTGGCAGCTCTTTTTCAGATAATTAGGACTGCAACTAGCAAAGGGATGGCTTGAGTAGAGGAGCTGAGCTGAGCGGAAGAATAAAACAGGGCACCAGTCCTTGAACCATGTGATGAGTCGTTTTAGTTCACCAAATAAAACTGTTGCACAACTTATGTCTCTGCTTGACATTTTGGTTTGGTCTTTCAATATATAAAGTTTGTGTTTACAGTTCTGGTCCAATACTTGGAATTGATTCACATCTCTTGTCCATGGAAAATGTTTTGAGCTGTTTCTTTTTGGCCGTGTGTTTTCATTTTTGAGCTTAAATCATCAAATACACTGAATGTAATATTCGAAAGAAACAAAACTAAGGCTCAACTGAGCACTACCAAGTTTTCTTATTCGTGGATTGAATTTCGAACAAATGACAACTTATGACTCGAACATAAGTCCTCTGTCACTCCTTGTGTGATTCAGTTAACGAGCATCGTAGTCTTCCTCTACTTGAATCTCGATGGCAATCTGTAACTGTCCATGCCATTGAACAGTTGTTTATTGTTCTCATACAAGGTTTCATTGCGGGGCGAGTAATAGCCACCGATCTCATCAAATTCCTGCAGGAAGCTTATCCAAGCTGTTATTTGCATGCCATTCAAAGTAAGAATTTTTAAGAATCGTCATCTACCTTGGATTTTGTCTTGGTGTAGTAAGGTGTCAAACAGGGATTCAAATCTTCAAGGACCAAGTCACTTGGACTACCAGGAGCTGCCGGATGGCCAGAACTGAATTCCTGAAAATTTTGGATTCAGATTATTCCGGGTTTAGATTGATTAGGATTTGTGTCATGTCTGGTTAGGGGCATTTCTTTTTATTTGAGTGTGAGGTTTTCCACTCAAAGGTAGGACAGGTTTAAGTGATCAAATCGGAATAATCGAGTTGAGTTTTCGAGTTCTGCTCAGAATTTGACAGTTCTACTGGCATAGAATCTAAATTTCTTACCAAAGAATCAGAATGCTCATCTCCATCATATCCGGGCGTCACAAGAGAGCTGCTACCATGCTGCTGGTGACATGCCTCGGCACAATACTTATCGGGTTTCATCTGTTCAAAACCATACGTTAACTACAAGAATCCATAGCTTATAATTTGATCGCTTGTGTGGGATTATAACCTGATGAAGATCCAGGGCAAGGCATTGGAGTTGTTCTGTAAGAGAGGTGACCTGTCTTTGGAGAGTTGGGATAAGTTGTTTGGCTTGCGTCTGCTCCGAACCTTGCGATTCTACAAGTTCTTGAAGCTGAGAATTCATGGTGTCCGGAAACAGTACTGCACTTTTCAATGACTTGATTTCTTCTCTTTGTTTCAAGCACAGATCTTTCAGCTTCTCAGCCTGCAAGATACCATCTATAATTATCATCTCAGGCACCCTAGTATTCAATATGAAATACTTTTCCAAATACTATCTAAATTAATTCTAATCCGAACTCGAAAATCCAATCCAATCTGATTTGATAAAGTATAAAATGACCTCAACCTAACCTGACCCGAAATTGATCCAAGTTCGAAACTGACTCAAACACCAAACAATCTAAACCAGAATCGACCCTAAATTTTATGATGATTCGAACTCGAAACAATTATATTAGGAATGAAATGATGATATTCAAAGGGGCAGATGGGCAGCTCAGGGCTCACCTCTGTGTTCTTGTCTTGAAGCTGAAGCTTGAGCAAAGCAACCTCCGTCTCCAGCTCTTTATTTGCAGTCAAAAGCTCCCTCTCACTTCTCAAAACAATAGCCAACGTCCTAGTATTCCCTTTAACCTCCGTCAATGCCCTCGCCTCCTTATCGGCGGAGCCAGCCGTCAAAGCAGTTCCCTTTCTACAAGTCTTCCTGAGACCCTCGGCTAGGACATCGGATGGAATGACAAGCTGACCCATTGCCTTGTTTTTGGACTTACTGTCGACGATTCTCTTCACCATGCTCGTCAAGTTGTGGTGAGTGGTGGTGGTGGTGGCCTTGCTCCGGCAACCTTGGGTTACGTCCAAGGGGTTTGATTTGACAAGGGCTTTAGAGAAAGAGGGTTTGGGTTTGCCGGAAGAGGAACTGTTGAGCTCCATGGACGATGAGGTGGAAGAGCATAAATCGTACGACTTGTAGCGGGTCGCCATTTACAGGGACAACGGCGTACTTGGAGATTATGTGATTTGGTTTAAGGTTTCTGTCGATTCTGGTTTATATTTGGTGTTCGTCTGATTTGAAAGGGGTTTAAAGTGTTGAGCTTCATTGAAATTTTGTGGGGGAAGTGAGAGATTTTGAATTTTGAGAAAGGACAAGTGCTGATTTGGGTGGGTGGTGGTGTTTAAATTTTAAAGTGTATTTGCATGTCAAAGGCGCCACAATGTTTTATTGAACTAATGATGATATGGTGCGACATAAGAATGGACCTTATTTTAAAATTTAGTTTAAATTAGTTAGCATTGCATTTGCACCAAATTCACCTCTAATTTTTTATAGACTCTTTGGTAGCGAGTGTACGATTAAATCGAGTAAATTATCATAAAATAAAATTTAATCGTATTAAATGTTGATCTTATAAAACTACCACACAAATAGATGAGAATCGTGCCACAAAATAAATAAAACCGTGTCACAAAAGCAGACGAAACAAACACATCATGATGTGCGAAAATAAAAAATTCAAGACAAAAAAGATCTTGTTAATAACTAAAAATAAAAATACAAAATATAAAAGGTCACGACAAGAAAAAAAAAACTAGGCTTTATTTAACCTAAGTATACATGCAGATGTTAAGGGTCATTTAAGAGTTTTGACTAAATATAAGATTTTATTGACAAAAATCCTATCGTTCAATGTATTACAAATCCCTTAAAGACTCCATCTAAATCCTATGAAATTAGGTAAAATCACAAAAATAATAAAATTCTCCCACAAGCAAAGAGTTAAATCCATCTCTTAGTGGCACGTTTTTTTCTACTTTTAATGGCACGCTTTTTTCTTTTGATCTCTTTTTTGTGACTTTTTTCTCTGATTTCTTTCAGTTCTGTCTCCTATGGCCGACTTCGACGGTGATTTGGCGCGTTTAACCATAGATACAGGTGAAGATGAAGTGCTACAAGATGATAAAGATGTGTAAGATCTCGGGCTCTCTTATGAAAATTGTTTTGTTGGCTCTTTTCTGACCTCAAGTGTGATTCATTTTGTTTCAATGCGGCTAATGTTTGGCACCCAGTAGGGGAAATCTCGATATTAGATATGGGGGAAGGCATATTTTTGTTTGTTTGTATCTTTCTGTTGATGATAAGATTGTGAATGAAGGACCATAGAATTTCAATAATCAACTATTAGTTCTGCACCGTTTGCAAGAGGGCGAAGACCCGAATCTTGTTCCCCTCGACCATCTAGATTATTAGATTCTCGTTCGTGATGTCCTGCATAGTTTTATCTCTGAGAGGTTTGCCCGTTTATTAGGCAATTTTTTTGGCTAGTTCATTGATTACGACACTCAAGCCATTTCTTTGGGATACAAAGGGGTTTTGCAAATTCGTGTTCGTCTGGATATTAGACCGCCTCTAAAGCGCCGGAAAAAAATTAGATTGGCAAATGGGAAGGACCATTATGTAAGGTTTGAATATGAGAAGTCAACCTTGTTTTGTTTTATCTACGAAAAGCTAGAGCATGGGGAGAGTTTTTGCCTTCTAAGAGCCTCCTTGGATACAGATGCAATCACGATGGAATGGGATGCCTCTCTCCGAGCGTTACCACGATGTGCTCAGGCAACCCCGGGTTGATGCACAACCCCGAGTTAACCCTGCTAGATCACAACATGGAAAGAGTAATCAGGGATATCAATTAAATTTCAAACCCCAAGATTCACAGAATACTAAAGGAAAGTCAACTGCTATTTTCAAAGGAAAGAATTCAGGCTACAGTTTGGGTGGGTTCACACAATGGTCGGTTTTGTTACCAATTAATACTAGGCCTACTAATGCTCATGTGGATACAATGATAACTGAGGATAAGAACAACCCGATTGAACAGGTGGAGGGGCTCAAACGTGCACAGGTCCAAGATAATGCATTAGGTGTTTCGAATCAGTCTGATCCAGCTCTGACACTATATCAGATCTGCAAATGCAGGTCCGCCGGGCGTCATGAAATTCCTAAGCTGGAACGTCCGAGGTTTGGGTAAATCCCGAACAGTGGGTCGTCCCCGACAGAAGTTGAAGGATGAAAACCACGTTCTATTTTTCTTTATTGAAACAAAAGTGTCGACTTCAAAGATGGAAGGTATTCGTCGTACGTGTGGGTATTCCAATGGTATTGATGTCAGTTCTATAGATCGCAGTGGGGGCCTTTCTATGGGTTGGAGAAATTCATGTGTGGTTTCTCTTCGATCCAACTCTACTAGACACATCGATGTTATGATTACAGATGATTCAAATGGTTATCAGTGCATATTGTCACGGGGCTAGACTTCTGAACCAGCCCGACGTGCGGCCTTAGTCGAGTCCTTAAGACAAACGACCAAGTAAGCCTGAATCTTCGACCCGAAAGATCGAATTCTGAAGGCACCGAAGAACGCAAGATCGTTCTTAGCGGAAACAAACTATGAGATCGGTTACGAAGAACTCTGAAAGAACATGAAGAACAAGAGAAGAACAACTCAGAGAATTTAGAGTGAATGCGCTCTCTATTACTCAAGAATAGATGAAAGAATGGATGATTGCAACTGAGGTGGGGAGGCCTCTATTTATAGTTGAGTCCCCTCTAATCCGACGGTCCCTACTGATTTACATCAACGGCCTAGATACAACTCTACCAACCACAAGGCATAATGCCAAGAATATTCCTTAGTTATCTATGGAAAGAATCTCCTATGTTCACATAGGTGTGGATGGATAAGCCTTCTTGGATCTTCCCACGGATCGGGCCAGTCTGGTGGTCTCTTCAAGCCCAAAGTGTGCCTCAGAACCTCATGGACACCTTGGTGTGCACCCTGTGGTGCCAATGACTCGGACCTTAG
This sequence comes from Hibiscus mutabilis, assembly GCA_019671005.1. Classification (NCBI taxonomy): domain Eukaryota; kingdom Viridiplantae; phylum Streptophyta; class Magnoliopsida; order Malvales; family Malvaceae; genus Hibiscus; species Hibiscus mutabilis. Next base: position 56,743,720 of record CM033725.1, read on the forward strand.
ATCACGGCCCGTGACATTCTCCCCCACCAAACTTGGCGACGCCCTCGTCGCTGCTCCGGAATGAAGTCGGCAACGATCTTGGGACCTCATTGGCACCTTAGCTTTCTCCCAACTCTGAATCGGGCTTGGTTGTCCCCCTATAAGGACCGCTCTTCCCATAAAGAGCACCTGACTCGTGCTGGGTTGTCCACCCATATGGACTCCTCGCTTTGGTTGCCGCCGCCATGTAACATCTCTCGTCGAACTACCTCACACATCTCGACTGTAGGAACTCTTGCCTAGCAGCTGGGATTTGTCTCCACTTGGATCACCATGACCCTCGAACAAAGGTTTGGATGCCGCCTTTGAACTTTCTCCATCTGATGGGTTAGGTTTTCTGCTGCCTACACCCAACAAACCGGACAAATCAAAACCAAAAACACAAAGATTGTGTTCGAGATGTACCTTATTCGGGATGAACTCCCTCGTGTTCACTCTAAAATGCATCGGCCCTTCTACATCCTTGAAATCCGACGCCCCATTTTGCATTGCCACTTCTTTCTCCACGAAGTTCAATGCTCCCTCCACCTTGCCCAACGGTGGCTCTTCATATAACAAATCGAGCTTCAAAGCCTCGCTCTCTTCGGGCTCGTCATGTACCTTGGACTGCTTGATTCTATTGGGCAATCACGCCAACGATGTGGCTCCATGCAATAAAAACACTTCCATTGCACTTTCTCCTCCCTCGACTTGACTTTGTCGGAGCAATCGAGCCAACTGTGTGGCCCCTCGCAACGAAGACACTTTCGCTGCACCTCCGGCTTGACCGTTGTAGACGAAACAATCATGCCAGCTCTAGCTTCCCTTTTCATAGACTCGTCGTTTACCTTGATGGCTGAAAGATCGGCTTCATTGGAACAATCCTTTGACCCATGCTCGCCGTCACAATAGAAGCACCTCTGTGGCTTCATTTCCCATGGTCGGACTAGCATCCTGGGCTTGTTCCACCTCGATGGCTTTTCCCCGCCATGCGAAGTCCCATCCACCTTTGTCGAAGCCTGCACCTTGGCTTCAACCGCATCACTACGTCCTTCCACTTTGTCCGTCATGCCTGATATGCCTTCTACTCCCCGCTCCTGGTCCTTCACCTCGAGGCTCTCCCTGGCACTCACGAGGCTTTTCCTCTGGAACCTGGTGGTTTCGAACTTGGCCCATATCTTCTCACACGACGCCACAAAGTCTCTATGCCTCTAGGTCCTTCCTTCGACAGCCTGGGCCTCACCACCCATCTGCGCTGCAGCGTTTCCTCCTTTCCTTGTTGCCATCTCCAACAATGCCTTCCACGAGCACTCGATTCACCAACTGTTGCTACGAACCGTGGCTACGAACCATGGGCTCTGATACCAACTGTCACGGGGCTAGACTTCTGAACCAGCCCGACGTGCGGCTTTAGTCGAGTCCTTAAGACAAACGACCAAGTAAGCCTGAATCCTCGACCCGAAAGATCGAATTCCGAAGGCACCGAAGAACACAAGATCGTTCTTAGCGAAAACAAACTATGAGATCGGCTACGAAGAACTCTGAAAGAACGCGAAGAACAAGAGAATAACAACTCAGAGAATTTAGAGTGAATGCGCTCTCTATTACTCAATAATAGATGAAAGAATGGATGATTACAACTAAGGTGGGGATGCCTCTATTTATAGTTGAGTACCCTCTAATCCGACGGTCCCTACTGATTTACATCAACGGCCTAGATACAACTCTACCAACCACAAGGCATAACGCCAAGAATATTCCTTAGTTATCTATGGAAAGAATCTCCTATGTTCACATAGGTGTGGATGGATAAGCCTTATTGGATCTTCCCACGGATCGGGCCAGTCTGGTGGTCTCTTCAAGCCCAAAGTGTGCCTCAGAACCTCATGGACACCTTGGTGTGCACCCTGTGGTGCCAATGACTCGGACCTTGGATCACGGCCCGTGACAATATGCACAGGTTTTTATGGAGCGCCGAAAGAGAGTCGAAGATTGGAAGCGTGGAATTTGCTTCGAACATGTAATTACTAATTTTGTTCGGGTTGATTCTCTTTTTTTTGTAATAATGGGCTTATATCCTATATAAATACATATTGAGCTTTTTTTTATCCTCGTTAAAACTAAAAAAAAACCAAAAAGAAAAAATTAGTGTTATGATATATATGTATTATTGTCTTGTTGTTATCCATTTGAAAAAGAAAAGAAAAAATATAAAAAAAACTAAATATTACTAAGTATATATTTATTCTTATTATATATGTTTTGTTACTATCATTTATACCATATTATCGTCATCTTTGTTATTATTATGTATGTTTTTAAGTCATTTATGTGTGTCTAATAAAACAAATATGTCTTTATGTTTATATTGTATGTATGTTATGTTACATATGTATTTATTATCGTTAGTATTTAAATCTGAGTGTGAATATGTATTGCATGTATTATTAGGCTGTTAAGTATAATGTGTATATGTACTAACGTTTGAGTGTTTATATATGTGAGTATAATGTTATAAGTATGTTACGTTGTTATTGCTATTATTATTACTTACTATTACTATTAAAGCTATTGTGGTTGTGTTATTATCATTATATTCTGTTATCACATATTAATATTATTAGTTATTATTATTATACCAATGTGAAAGCCCAAACAAGCAATGTAAATAAAAAAGCCTGAATATATTTCATAAATAAACAGCCCATATAAAATTACATCAGATAATTAAAGCCCATATATGAATAAATAAAAAGGATTCCAAATCCATTTACAATCTGTCCATTTATTTATATTTATTACATAAGCCCATTCAAGCCCAAGTTTAGAATCCATTTACATATCCATTAAACAAAAAAGAACCTTAAAAGAAGTCTGATCACCCTCTCTTCTTCTCTTTCGTAGCCACCCTAAATTTAACCGTTGATCAGATTGATCCAACGGTTCAGATTAAACCGAATTCGACTATCCAGATCTTTCACGCGCGGACGCTTCGCCTTCCACGTGCCTCTGTTGTTTCATCTCTCGGTCACGTGGCCTCGTCGCCGGCGATCCCGTACTATCACCACCGGCTCCTAACCACCATGCAAAAAAAAACAATAAAAAAGAGGGGGTTAGCAGAGGCTAATCCTAGGCATCATCATCAGAAGCAATCTGGTATTTCCCTTTCCCCTTGTTAATGTATTAGCCCAAATCTGGTATTTTTTTAGTTGTTGGTATACTTTGTTTCATGCCTTCTTTGTTATATGGTATTTATTTATTAAATATAATATAATATATGTTCCTTACTTATTACGTACCATCTAGATTATATAAAAACATAATACATAGTTTATATAACATATACTATTAATATATATTTTCATTCAAACATGTGACCCTTCTAATGTTAATATATATTTTATAAAAACTAGTGTATGTATTATAAGGTTTGTATATATAATATGAAGCGTTTATAATATACAATATACAGATTATTAACATAATATACGATGTATATGTATATAATATTTATAAAATATACTATACATAGTTTTTTTTATAAAATATAATATATGTCTTATATAATATGAATCCCTTTTATATCGTATATGTCATATAAAGTTCCTAAATATATGGTTTTCTACAAATATAAATAATGTACTTTTAATGTAGCATATGGTTTTGAAATAAAATATTTATATTATTATAAACAAGGTTTTTTTCTAAAGGCTAATTTTATATAATTTTATAAAAAGATTATAATATATATATAATTTCCTTTTAATATAGTATATATTTTTTGAAGGTATATAATATATATAGTTTTTAAAAGGCTATAATATTTGTAGTTTTAAAGTTTGTAATATAATTTTATATCATATTTTTGTAATATTTGTATAAATGTGTTTTGGTCCTAGTTGCTTTAGGTTTGTTTTGTTTAATTTTGGTTTAGTTTGGGCCTTTGATGTTTTCGGGCTTGCATAGCTTGGGTGGGCCTTAAGTCTTTAGATTATATTATGCAAGTTAATTCAGATAATTAGATCGTGTGCTCGTCTCATAGGGGCACGATCCCTAAGTTAATTAAATTAATTCTAGGATTAGATTCTTTAGAGCCTTAGTTAGATTAAAGTTTGAATTAATTTAGTGAATTTGAATTCATCTTTGGCTTATAGGAGTAAATGTTAAATTCATTAAATTGATTGAACATTTCTTAATTACTTTTAGGCTAAAATTAACTTCTCAAGTTTAGATTGACGTTAAACTTCAAATTAATTATCATAATTTGTTAAGGCTCCTAGTCTTGTAGGGCTAATTAATTTAGGATTAAATATTATAATCATTTAGTCAATAATTAGATCACTAATTGGGCTTTCCATAATTTGGGCCTTCTAGGTTAGGACCTTGGGGTAGGCCTTGTGTGTTTACTTTCAAGCCTTTGTTTGTCATCCCTTAATTGTCATACATGCGGCCTATTAATCTCGCATTAATTGATCTAAATCATGGAATACAAGGTATTTATTAGTTCCAATATTTGTGTCGTAACAGTCTTATCTCAATGGATGTAGACCGAATATTTGGATTAATTATTATCGATATGAGTAAATGTCAATTAAAATTAGCAAGATCATTACATCATATTTTAACTGTTTGCATCATGAATAAAGGCGACGTACGTAATCCGAACCCGAAACTAACACGGTAGTCAACCTTATTTGATATCGGTTTAGTCTATGGTTCGGTGTATCATCACCTTTACTAATTAAATGCCTAATTAATTTGAACTCATCAATTTGAATAAGCCCATACAGTTAAGGTCAATTTCTAATTAAGAACGCCAAATTAAAGTTTATTCAACTTCCAACAAATTCCATTAATTTTAAAGGCAACGAATATTATGGTACCGATATCTGGGCGTGATGGGGGTGTTAATCCTTCCCCACGCGTAACCAACTCCTGGACCCTTTCACCGTGAATCTTTGATTTTCTTTGGTGTCCGGCCTACCTTATTCAATTGGCCGGTGGCGACTCCAAATTTTAATAATATTAAAATAAAGAAAGATTTCATAAGAGATCCCCGTTTTTAAAAAAACAAGATTTCAAAGAGACGGTTTAGAGGATAAAATCGTAGCATCGAACCTTGCGAAACATAATATTAAATTTTATTTTTTTGTTTTTTCGAAAAAGATCGCTACAGAACTCTTAATGACATGCCTCATGTCCCATGGCTGGTTATCGGGGATTTTAATAAAATTCTTTATGATTTTGAAAAACAAGGGGGTTTATCTCGTAATGTTCGACAGATGGATTCATTCCATGTTGTTCTAGATGATTGTGATCTTTCAGATATTGGTTATTTTGGGCCTTGGTTTACTTGGGAAAAAGGTCGTTTTGCTGCTACAAATATTCGTGAACGACTTGATCGAGGTGTAGATAATAGATAGTGGCACACTCCTTTCCTGATTTCTAGCTTAATCATCTAACACACTCCTTTCATGACCACTGCCCCATCCTTCTAAATACTATTTCTAGATCTGTTGAGGGAAATAGATAGTGGCACTTCCGGTTTGAGTCCTTGTGGCTTATAGAGTCATCTTGTAAGGCTATAGTGGCTCAGTTATGGGCTGATTCTTCAGGGGATTTGCTGAACCGACTGAGTCATCTCAGTCGTGGTTTGGATGCTTGGTTCCGCAGGGTAAAGGGCGAGAAAAAACTTACAGTGAATAATCTCAAAGAGAAGCTGGAGAGACTTAATGAGTTGGCGCCTATAGATGACAATTTAGGGGAAATAGTGGACACAAAATTCGCTTTAAATTTGGAGCTTGACAGAGAGGAGCTTTACTGGGAGCAACAGGCCCAGATTACATGGCTTTAGTATGGTGATCGTAACACCACATCATTCCCCACATGTAACCAACTTCCGAATCTTTTAAAATCAAATCTTTAATTTTTTAGTATCCGGTCTACCTTATCCAAGTGGCCGATGGCGACTCCAAGTCTTATTTTCAAATAAAATCAATTTTCCAAGTCTTCATTATTTTTTAAAGAAAAAACAATTTTTCAAAAGAAATCCCCCTAAAATTCATTATTGTCCAAAAATGTGGGATACCCCATAGCACCGAACCTATTTATTTCAAAAAATGAAAGGGTTGCTACATCTTCGAATTTTCTTCATGCTAGTTTGGGCTCGAATTTTCCAAGTATTTGGAGTGCAAGGCATCTTTTAGAGAAGGGGCTTTGCTAGCAGGTTGGAAATGGAAACTCCATTTCTATATGGAATGATTTATGGCTACCTTCAAGCGTTCCGAAGCAGATTATGTCGGGGATTAATCCTATGGTGAGTAAGGTCTCAGAATTGATTGATCCAGAAACTGAATCATGGAATATCAAGCTAGTACAGAGTATTTTTCTGCCCAGTGAAACTTTGGAAATTCTGCTCAGATAAGCTTATTTGGAGTGGTGAGCACACAAGTAACTTTACTGTGTGTAGTGGCTATCTGCTCCTGTTACCGATTCTCCAGTGGATAGTGTGGAGCGTGACATGTATAGAAGAGTTTGGCAAGCAAAGTGCCCAACAAAGATGAGTATTCAATGTTAAAAGTTTATTTGTAACTTTGTGCCTACAAAATGTAATCTATGTGTTAAAAGAGTAGCTACTGATCCAACGTGTAACAGATATGGTCAGGAACCAGAAGATGCTACTCACGTCATCAGTGCTTGCCCATTTGCCAAGCAGATTTGGTCACTACTGCATATCAATAATCCTATGACAACTCTTCATGACTTTACTAGTTTGTTTATCTCTATTATCCAGAATAATGCTAGTTGTAAACTAGAGGAGAATATAATTACAATCTATGCACTATGAATATTCATAAACAAGTTTATCTTTGAAAGCCAAATGCAACGCCCGAACGAAGTTGTTACCTATGTTCAGAGTTACTACTTGAAGCTTCAAATCCTCTACTCTAGAGTTCCGCCAGGGCTGCAATGTGGTGAGGTGCACTGGATCCCCGTTTGTCAAGATAAATGTTGACGCCAGTTTTTGTTCAGCAGACAATAGTTTAATGATTGGGATTGTAATTCGAAATAATGCAAGTTTTATTTTGGGTTCAAGTTGCTCGAAAACTTACCATATAGCCACAAGTTTTGCGGCTGAAGCAACGACAGCTTTTCAGGGTTTACATTTAGCGAGAGATTTAGGTCTTACACATGTAGTTCTTGAGAGTGATGTTAGAACCGTCATCAACAAATTGGGCTCCCTGTCGGAGGACAGATCAGTGATTAGTGCTATTATCTAAAATATAAAACAACTTTCTCTTCTTTTTGCAGTTTGTCGTTTTAGTTTCACTTTCAGAGAAAGAAATAAAGTTGCACATACCATGGCTCAAGAACGGCTAAACCTTAATGATGAGCAAATTTGGGTTGAGGAAGCTCCTGCTATTGTTGAATCCTTAGCCGCGGCGGATAGACGACATATAGACCCTCCTTGGTTGGGTTTTTTTTTTGGCTTCTGTATCGGGGCTTTGATCTCTTTGTTGCTCTTTACAATCGACTCCGGATTCCTCCTTTGCTGTTGATCCTTGATCTTCATCGTCTCTAATTTTTTACCTTCACATGCGATCTTCCAGGAGGGTTTTTGTTGTTGGCCTAATTCTTGTTGCTGTTTTGGGGTCTCTGCTTTTAGCTTTTCTTTTACTCTGTGTGTTTTTACTTTCTTTTATCAGGTAACTGTTTGGTTTTCAAGATCAGGCTCTTGTGTTTTTGTGTGGCCTATTTTTTTTTTTTTTGCTTTTCTCTTTTTACCTTATTTAATAAAGTTAGCTGGCGTTTATCCAAAAAAAAAAATAGACTCCATTTAAAAAATAAATTTTTATTTAATGTGTTAGGGTTTATAGATTAGTGTTTAAAATTTAGGGTTTAGAATTTAGTGATATATATTATAGGTTAGACAAAACAAAAAAAAACTAAAGAGAACCACAATATCTCAAACCTAAATTATTATTATAATTCAAATTTAAATATAAATTTTAAATTAATATGTCGATATAACTTGGAGCAAATGGTTAAAAATTCTTGTTGACATTCAATCTCTTTTTTTAAGTCTTGAGTTTTAATCTCAGTAAAAGCAATCTCTCTTTCTTAAGTAAAAATTATTAAAAAATTATTTGATGTAATCAAACAAAATAACTCATAGATTTTAAACCCCAAATACAAACCCAAAATTAACTCCATTAATCCACATCTTAATTAAACACATTCTTCTTAGCTGCAATAAAAGGATAAGGCGACAAGGATCGAAAATGAAAGTTCATCCCCTCATAGTAACCACACACTCGGCACTGCAGAATGTAGAAGCCAACAGAACAAGCCCAAAATCTCTGCAACTCTCCAACAAAATGAAGACCTCTCCGCTCAAACTCCTCACCATTTTCCACCCCCTTCAACCTCCCACCACACGCATCATCACATTCAAGACTCACAGCAGCAACCGTCGTCCCGACATCAAATCTCGGAGCACGCCACCTGAAACCACCGCAATGACATACAAGCCAGTAGTACTGGTTCAAGCAACCCACAAAAGAGGGCTCGCACAAGTTCCATCGAGTGATTTCTCACGGTTTGTCGTAGTGGGGGCTGTTTCTGTAGGTCTGGCTTGGTTCCTTATGGAAGCTGACGTTCAAAAGGCTTTGGCTTTGGGTCCTGAAGGGCCATTGATGGAGGAGTTCTGGGACAATGTGAGGAGATATGCGCTTTATGGACTCACGGTTAGTACCGGGGCTATTTATACCATCATGCAGCCGATACTGGAGTTGTTGAAGAACCCCATCTCTGCTGTTCTTATCTTGGTGATTTTGGGTGGCGGGATCTTTATTGTTTCCCAGATACTTTCGGCCATGGTTGGTGTCTCCGATTTTAGTTATAGTTATGCATATTAGGTTTTGCTTCTCTTTGACTTCACAAACCATTTTTTTGTGGTGATTCCATTACCGGAACTCTATCTTATCCTTCCAACATAGTCTTATCTTTCATGGCAAAATGAATGTATTTCTAGTTTGAATTAATGTCATAACATGAAATAATCTAGACCCAAAATACCAACGCACGCCGCTATATACCACGACCTTTTACGGTGTTTTTTGTTCACAAACACCGCTAGTTATTGTGGCATCTGATTCAACGGCGCTTTTATTAAGTTGGTGTTATATGATTCAGTACGAAAATTTTGATTCTTGAATCAAAACCTTTAACTTAAAATGACTCGAACTTGAATCAAATTAGGTCCTAACTAAAATGACTTGAAATATTCAAAATCTAATTCAAAGGTGGGTATTTTGGGTGGGCATGCCTGGTCCAAGTTAGGATTGTCCTCGGCTTGTAGGCTGTAACACTAACGCATACCTTTAAAGCCTAATGCTCTTCAGGCCTTAAACGGCTCATGTATTATGTAAAAAGGGCCTAAGGTTTGACGTCATTTATTGCATGCATCTATTTTAGATTTTCAATTTGCTCCATTCATAATCATAACATCAGGATTTGAACTACTACCTTATTTTAAAGGATATAGTGCATCATTTGGCTAGACCAACTGATTGTTAGTACATTTATTCTAAATTTGTCCATCAGATGAATTTGATTGATTTTAAATCTAGTCAGTTCAAGTTTTAAAGTTTTGACTTGGATGAGTATGAGAATGTCATCTTTTGGCCGAATTGATATCACTACATTAAGAGAAAATAGAAAGATGCCGATGATGTTTGGTTGTGTTACGGTATATGTGTAAGTTATCCATATAATATGGATATTGATTTTGTTGACTATATAGAATTAATCAAAAACCTACATTGCCATTGGTCTCTTAATACTAAGTAGAAAAACATTAATTATACACTAAAAACATACATTATGCATACATACATAAGCATAATGAGGGAGAGTTAGGCAGTTAGCAGCAGGCTACAGACGAGACAGATAGAGGGTAGCTAAAAGTATTGGAATATTCAAAGGAGAGGCATTCACCGGGGGGAAGAGGCTCCCCGTCATTAACAAGGCAATCGTCGTACGTCTGTCGCCTGAACACCGTGGGATTAATCAGCCTGACCGAACTAAACCACCCGCAGCTAACGTGAATGTTGGAGATGCTACATCCCGACACGCACACGTTCATTATTTGAATCGTGTACGTAGGGATCCCATTGGGGAGTGGTGTCGTGGAGCCTTGGAATATCACGATGTCGTCCTTGGTGCACGCCGTGCCGATCCGGTTGGCGTCGCCATCGCCTACGTGTGTGTTGCATTGATCAGGGTTTTTGTTCAAAGTCAAGATGGTTAGATATAGTTCATGTTGGAATTTATGATGAAATTGAAGGCATATGTGTTAACTTATACCAGTGGACTGCAGCAGCTTCCGAGCTAAGGCAGATGTGTTTCTCTTGGAAAAGACTACGTTTTTAATGCTTCCTTGACTCACTGCTTTCTCTTGTTGAATTGACGACTCCACTGCATTCATTAACTTCAATTATGATTTCCAATATATATATATATATACAATTTGTACATATGAACGAAAATCGTTTGATTTTCCATAGAACCAATATTATGCAAATTCAATGAAACTATAGTAATATGATTTAAATTTTTTGTCGATCAAGTCTTAACTCAGTAATATCTCTTGAAAGTTATGCTTATATTCAAACACAATTATATTCGATTTCGAAATTTTAGAAGTTATGAATAATTTAGATATTGTATAATACGCATGCATCGCAGTAACCAGTATAATCAATAAGAAATTAGAGGCAAAATGAAAGAGATCTACATTACCGGAGAAGAGTAGTAATAGCAAAGGCAAAAACCAAGCAAGAAAGGTTATGCGATTGCCGAGTGTTTCCTGCTTAAGACTTGCCGGAGCAGGTGTCATTATCCCGGAGCAAGAGCAATATTAGACCACACCTGTATGCGTTTTGATCGGGGAAACTGGGTAGCGTTTTGAAGGAGGAGGATGAGAGACGGGGACCTGAGGGTATAGTGAGCTAGCTGAGCTGCAGATGATTTTATAACACCGGCCAGCATGGAGTGTGGGGAGCTCACTTGTACCAGATTGCCCTCCCTTTCTTAGGGACTCTCCTACCACGTGTAACAGACACGGATATATTGTTTTATATTAGAAGTGTGAAAAGTAAGAGATACATGCATATGCATATAAAATTTTAAGGGTATAAACTTAAATCGTTCATAGAAAATATAAAATAGATAAAATCTACTTATACATAATGTAAAATTTATAGTAATTAGATTGTTGGATGGGTGAAATGGATAGTTGAGATTAACTCCTTACTTATTTTTTTTCAAGTGATAATCTTCGTATAACCTACTGTTAATCTCAGTCATCTATTTCACACATCAAATTATCGAAAAAACATGTAAAAATTAAAACTCCTATATTATTTAACTGAAATTTATCTCATAAAAAATACACAAATTATATAAAAATTTAAAAAGTATGATTATTCTTTTCAACATTCCTTCGATTCATCCATGATCGTATAACAACTTTATGTTTATTCTTTTGTAATTTTTTATAGTTATGAATGTTTAGATGAGAGTATTCGATGATTTAGTGGTATTTAAACAAAATTCTTCTAATGATGATGATTTTAAGATTAAATAAAGGATATATTTATTTGGCGTAATATACAATTCGAAATTAGATAACTATGAATATATATTATGTCGATTAACTTTATAAATATAATTTTTAAAATTTTTAAGCTATTGTTGGCGGTGGTGTGGTCCACCTTTTGAGGACCACTTTTAATTTTGGACATGCCACAAGATACGCTAGATGTGAAGGAAAAGGACTAGAGAAAGGATCGGATTAAACTAAAAAAAAAGTTAAATTATCATGTTAGTTTTTTTATTATGTATAGTTATAAATACAGTGTTTCAGTATAATCACCGATATATAATTTATTAATTGACTAATTTATATTAGGCATTATAAAGATTAATTACAAGAATAACGTTTAATTCAGTGTGTTTCGTCATGATTTGAGTTTTTAACATTATTTTAAAAATTAGTGTTTCATCTAAAAATAGAGTTAAGGTTAAACATTAGGAGAGACTAGAGATCTATTAAGTATTTTAATTGAAAAATTGATAAGGACAAAAAACTTAACTGACTAATATTTAAATTAAAAATAACCTGAAATGTCACTATACCAAAAAATTAAGAAAGATTATAATCCCTCCTAATCAAAGAGCCGTGTATAGTCTCATTCTATTAAATCAATTGATAATTAATACTTATAAATACAAAATTTCTATAAATTAAGTTGTCCATTTTTAACTTTTCTGATTTTAAAATTATGTTCTTATTCAAACAATATATATTAATCTATTAACAAAAACAACTTGACTTTTTGTGAGTATTATGTGTTGGACCTAAGGCATTATTCATCAAAATCAGATACATTTCTAAGATTTTAGGGTCTTAGGGCAAACTTAAAAATTAGGGCCCTAATAATAAGTATTAAAAATTAAATTCTAAAAATAGGTTTTTAATATTAAGTATTAAAAAATAGATCTCTAATAACAAATTTTATTTTAAAAAATATGCCCCTAATAAGTATTGAGAAAAAAATTGACTCATACTAACAAATATCAGAAAAATAAATTTTAAGAGTAGATCTCTAAGAACAAATATCGAGAAAAATGGGTCTCCAATAATAAGTATTAGAAAAAAAATAAGTCTATAATAACAAGTATGGGAAAAAATAAATTTTAAGAGTATATGCTTAATAACAAATATTGGAAAAAATTAGGCCGCTAATAACAAATATTGAAGAAAAATTGAGCCCCATAATTACAAATTTAGGGGGAAAATCAAGCCCCTAATAATTAGTATTGAAAAATTAGAGCCTAATAACTTTAAGAGTATATGCTTAAAGTATTTTTAGCGAAATAATTGTCTAAAGTTTTGTTTTTGTAGAAATAAGTGTAAAAATAAGTGTCTCATTTAACTTTAAAACAGATCAAAAAATTAAATTTTAAGCTCCTATTTGTCTAAAAAATACTTTAAGAACCTATTTTATACAAAAACAAAATTTTAGACATTTATTTCAGTTTAAAAATACTTTAAGCACCTATTATAAACATAATTATTTTATAGTTAAACCAAAGAGAAATGAAGGATGGGGAAAAGAGGAAAGATTGATCGAAGGGCAATTAAAGAAAAAAAGATATTGGTGACGACGAAAGATGTAAGAGAGAGAAAAAAACAATACATAAAGGTGTAAAAAGTTCTTAAATTTAAAAAAAATTAATTAAATTATTGAATTTTTTACCCAATTAATCCTTTAAACTAAGAAATTAAATTAATTAAGTCTTTTGACCAATTTTGATCATTGAATCTCGACAGTTTTTTCTTCTTCAGATATTACCAGCACATGATACACTATAGTTTTATCATGTTGTATTTACAAAAAAATTAAAAAGTATTTTTTATAAGTTTTATTAGAATTTTTAGATCATTTAAAGAATTTGTTAAATAAAATAAAATTTTGAAAAATGTCAAGAGTAAACACTGTGACACGGCATTGCAACAGTAGATCGAATTTTTCTTCAAATTTAATGGCCAGAGTTGGTCAAAGAGCTTAATTAATTAATTTTCTTGGTTCAGAAGCTTAATTAGTTGCAAAAAAAATTTTAAAAATTTTATTATTTTTTTAAAAAAAATTCAAAGACTTTTTACACAGTTAAGTTAAAAAATAAAAAACAAAAAATGAAAGTTATAAAGGGAATAAAATATTAAAACTGTTGTAAAGGGGCCGATTGCATTTGCTGAACTAGAATTAGAAACAAATTGGGGGATTTTTAAACATACCTATAGTCAAACATCTTTGATTAACGTGCCGTCTTTTAACCACACTTTATATTTGTTATACATTAGATTCGTCGGATAAAATGAACCTTATAATCATCGTGTTGATATAAAATAAGCTTCATTAACGGGATGTATCAACGTGCTAGAAGAAGACAATGTTTACAGCTATGATCAATTAAATGAGTGTTGTTGCTGGTTTTAAGACAACCTATTCATGTCAGAAAATGCAAAGTCAAATTCGTGCAGGTGAATAACTCCCATCGGATCGCATGGAAACATTCCCAACCTGTGACTTGACACTGCCACAAGATGCATGCATGCATGCACACACTTCATTCAAACTTTTTTACTCTGATTCTTCGACAAATAAAATAAATCTATATTGTTGTGATTCGAATTTTATTTTCTGAAAATAAAAAGGTATTTTATTAAAAAAAATTCTTCATAATTAATTTGTAATAAAATACAACTCATATAATAAAAGAAGAAAAAGAGTACATCATAATATATTTAATCATTAGTACAATAAATCACAAGTTTACACTCCAAAATCCGAAATACAAAATATACCAACATTAGAAAAAGAATTAAAAGATAAAAGTAATTACTAATAGCAACGAACAGAGTCATCTTGAATATTTTAGGGACATATTTATTACTTTAACAATTATAATTGTGTTTAGAAAACACTTCAAGTACAATTAAAACAATAAAGAACAACTACTGACGTACAAAATTATTATTTAAAAAATTATTAAAGTTGTAAAAGTAAAAGGTAGGGTCATGAAGGACGCTCGGTTGCTCCTCATCCACCACCCGAGACGACCCTAACGACTAAAATGCTTGAAGACAAGAGCAGTGAGAAAATTTTGTCAACACCACGTTGAGACAACCTTGCAACACCACCGTCCTTATAATTAGATAGTTAAAACAAGAAACTAGCCACTTAATATCATGTAAGGACCGTAGAAAAAAATTAAAAATTTTATTCAAAGACTAACAAAAGATAAATACTAACAACACTAATAATCGGCGATGAAGGATAAAATTATCAACACTAATATTAAAAAATACATATAATATTTATCAAAATTCAATTGTAATCAATAAACGGGTATAAATATATGCTCATTATTTTTATTAAATTAATGCATGCAGTAAAGACTTGGAATTTCAAACGGTAGTAGCTGCTGTTCCTGCAGATCATTTATAATTAGGAACATTGAAACTAATGCTATACATAATTAATTACACAACTTACTACCATGTTTTGTCTTCTAACCTACTGGTTTCCTTAACATGTTTTAACCGATGTCCTTTAACTGAACCAAAATCAAAACTATATTAACTAAATCGTATTAACCAGACCAAGTTGACTCAACCAATTAACTCACTTTGTTCAGTGAAATACGTTCTATAAGGTGATGAGTCGGTGCCGGTGGACGGTGGTAGTGAATGTTGCACATGTTTTTATGGAGTTTGAAAACCTCACCCCAAGCCTCAATTTAATTTGGAATTTATAGCTACCTTGAACCGATATTTTCGTGGACTATTGGATGAGAGTTAATAGATAGTTTAAATTAATAATAAGAAATGAAAAAGTTTTTATATAAAAAAAAAGGAAATAATCTCAGCTTTTTATCCACCTTGTTTAATGGGTCAAAAAATATATAGAACTAAATGAGTTTTAGACAATATAAATAAATATTAACCATATATATACAAAATTGTTTTTTTTAGAAATATATGAAATATAAAATTCATAAAAGAAGAGGGGTGAAATGCTTGGATTTAAGTTGGCCATGCAAGCAGTTTTTTTAATGTCATAAAATATAATTTAACAAAAATCTTTTGACAGCATTTTCAATTAGATTTCATCTATTAAATAATAAAAGAAAGAGGGGAAATTCTTGGAGTTAAAAATAGAGGACTAAATTTTCAAAGTTTGAAGAACACAAGGGTTGAGAGTAGAAATAAAAACGATGGACGTGTGAGCTTGACAGAAATATTTATATCTTTAAAAAAAATGTCGAAATTCAAAATCATACAAAATAATTTTTTTGAAACACGGACGTGTGAGCGTGTGAGTGTGACAGAGTGGGGTGATTTTTCTTATTCTTCAAATTATGTGTATAAAATAATTATGGTAATTGTTTACTCTGCTCTCTTGTCGCTATATGAAATTATCATTTTACTTTATATATATATATAGAAAAAATTTAAATAAACTCATACATATTTATATATTACGTTATTCAAACTTGAATTAATTAAAATAACACCGTCTTTTATCACTATAATCGCTAAATGAGTTATATTGCAATCCTATTCTTAATTTCACATGCTCTGGTTGATACAATATACAGATATGAATTATTTCGGCATATACTCCATGCCAAGCCCAACTAAACTCCACTTTGGCCCAACCTCAATAGTAGTATAAACTAATATATTATTAGTATTATAATAACAAGAGTTAATATTTAGGCAAAATGACAAAAAATGCCTCCAACGTTTGCAAATTTCGTCATTTGACCCCTTATTCTTTTTTTTGTCCAAATATGCTCTCCAATGTTTCAATTTGATCTAAATATGCTCATGTTGGATGTAAACTGTCAGTCAACTGACGGTCAACGACTGATATTGACTGGACTTGCCACGTGTTAAGATCTGTTGATGTGTCAGCATTATATTTGCCATGTATCGTCATCAGATTCGGCCATGTGTCAGCATGATAGTCGGCCACGTGTCACCATAAAAAAGGGTATAACATTTTTTTTTAAAAATCTGACGTGGCATCATCAGATCTTAACACGTGGCAAGTTCAGTCAGCATCAGCCGTTGACCATCAGTTGACTGATAGTTTTCATCCAACGGGGGCATATTTGGACCAAAAAAATAGGGGGCCAAATAATAAAATATGCAAACGTTGGGGCATCTTTTGTCATTTTGCCTAATATTTATTGTACTAATAACGCATTATTATATTAATACTATATCACTAAAGATAGATTTAATATATAAATTGATCCTTAAACTATTCTCTGATTTTCATTTTGACCCTTAAATTTATCGTTGTCTGTTCTAATGTTATTGCTTCAAATATTAGATAAATCTGTCAAACATATGCGCTTATTAGTGTTCATCCATTTGGTACTCTTCATCAGCTAAACAAACTATTATATTTTGCTTGCATCCCAAAATTTCAGAAACTAGTATAATTCAGGAGTTTCTTTATGAATTAAGCTTAAATTTATGTTACATGTTACAATTTAATTAGTTAAAAGGCCCACGTCGTTTGTTTATGACGATGGTAAAAAAAGTTCAATTTGTCGTATAGAATAACATTTTAAATCATTTTTTGACAAAAAACTATCTTTAAGGGTCAAAATAAAAATAAAAATATAGTTATCTATTTGCTTTGGGAAGAAAGGAATTAAGAGGTATTTTCGGGAGAAATTTTGTGCATTGTGAAGGAGATTGTTGGAATCAAATTTTCATATAGGAACTTAGATAGATTTATACATATAAGTTCTTGGGTTTAACTACTGGGATGATGGTCACTTGTGTTTCCCCACAATATAGAGTTGGTATTTTCAAAAACGACCAGTAAGATCATTTATGTTTTCAGGGTGTAAACTTTTAGTCACTCGACCGTTTGTTGTTGTTAAACTTAAATGAGAGGCTGATCTGGCATAATAAAAAAAAGATAAATTACTTAGATAGTCCATAACTATTACTTCACTATTATTTGACCACCGAAATAAAAACAAATTGTATAACTTCACATTTAATCCTCTATATTTGTAATTTTTTTTATTTCTTCTCCCCTCCATCTTTTTCGTTAGCAAAATGTATGAAGATGGTGTGTTTGACATGGAAGATAAATCGATCCTGCAAATACGAAACGTGAGTGTCGTTATCTCCCATATCTTCTCCAGAATTTGCTTAGCGATCGTGCTGGCGTTTGTAGATGCCGTCGTGAACTCCGCCAGCACCACCGATCCACGCGCAACCAGTGCGTACAATATCGCCATCTAAACTCCAAAACCTCTCTCTCTCGATAGATCTATTTAGAAAAACAACATCAACTTTTTCACCTCTGAAGGAGCTTGCTTCAATTATTATATAAATAAATTAATTGATTTTGAGTGAGCCACCGAGCTAGATCGGAATTTGGGAGTCGATAGATAATTCAATAATATTTTTTAAAATAAAAACGTTGGAAATAAAAAATAATAAAAGTTATTAAATCAAATTTATTTTCGTCGTCGATTTTGTAAAAATTGCACTTATTTTATGGATTTATAATATTTCAACTGTTAAATTTTGAAATTTTATAAATTAAATTAAAAAATAATAATAAACCTATTAAGCTAACATCAATTTTTTTTCCTTCTTTTTTATTGATTTTAATAAGAAAACATTTGAATCAAAACAAGAAAACAAGAAAAAGAATACTTTTCAATCACAAAGGCATCATTCCTTTTCAAAACCAATCAATGGAGAAGAATATGAAAGATGGTGGAGGGAAAAGAAATAAAAAATTTATAAATATAAATGTAAAATTATACAGATTGTTTTTATTTCGGTGGTTAAAATATAAATGAAATAATAGTTGAAGGACTATTTAAGTAATTTATCATTTTTTATTGTGCCAGATCAGCCTCCCATTTAAATTTAACGGCAACAAACGGCTGAATGGTCAAAAGTTTACACTCCGAAAACGTAAGTGACCTTACTGATCGTTTTTAAAAATCAATGACCAACTCTATACTGGGGAAACATAAGTGATCATTCCAATAGTTAACCTTAAATTCTTCTCTTGCTCTTTGTACAGCTTGGGAGGTTGTTGAGAGTTTTGATATTCTTGTAATTTTGTAGCAAAATCGTTTTTCTTGGGTAATAAAATTTAACAAATTATCAAAAAAAGAAGATATAGTTCATAGGCCAATAAGTTTATGTAGTTATATAAATTGAAATTGAAATTTAAACTTAAACTTTCTATAATATATCATTATTCGATCTAATACCGATACATAAAATTATATATTATTAATACATTAAATATAAATCTTAACAACTGATTGATTTGACCAAAATTCTTGAATAATGCCTGTTTAGTTTTTTTTAATAAAAGCAGCTAGTTTTATTAAACAATAAAATACTTAAAATTACAATAAGAGTTTATAATTATTATTGCAAACTAAATATATAATTTGGATATTTTTCTAAAACTAACCACTTTAGATAATACAATGATCATACATGAAAAAGGTTAAAAACTCATCCAAAAGGCTCGAAAGAAAAATAGACATGATCAAATTTGTCTGCATTGGCAAACGAATCACAAAAGGAGATTAAGCTATTGAAAGACCATCGAGAACTGTAAATCAGAGCCAAGCGTCATGAGAAACTATCCACGAGAGCAAATTGTGTATCAAAATCCAATCCGAGAGTCCAGAGTAAGGAAGATCAACATGATTACAAATAAGAGCCATATTGATCAGTCGTGGCGTCGTCAAATCTAATCCTGAGAAAAATATAAAATAAAAGAACGGTCAAACGACCGAGGAAGAAGAAAAAATATGCCAAACGACATAGATAAATGTACTATAAAGACAGAGAAAAACGTGTCACAAAGGCATAGTTATTTTTATTAAAAAACTAAAAAAAATAAAAAAAAATCCGGTAATCGGCAACCAACATCAAAACCGATACTACTACTGGCTAAATAAAATAAAGAAAATAAAACTTGCAGCGCTCGATAGATGAAGAAGGTTGCGTTAGAGGAAAAATAGAGAGCGGCTAAAGTTTTTGAAATTTTATAAAAAATTGTTTAATCTGAAATATAAATCGGATAAGAATAGTTTTGCTTGATTGATGCACGTAATACGAAGTGTTTGTCCCTCACTTGTTTTGTCTTCACTTATACAATATATATATATATATGTATGTATGTAAGTGTAAGAAGTATATGCTTGAGATATAGAGCGAATTTAGAAACATGGCACTGAAATGGATTCTGCATTCAGCATGTCATGTGTTGGGGGACCAAAACCAGCCTAATAACTTGCACTACTGCAGCAAGAACATGGCATGCGACCAAACTCGAGGAGGAGGAGTCACTCGGAGCTCAAAGGTCTCGTCCAACTGCAATCCGACGTCGTCTCGGGACGCCAAAACGCAGGCCATGTCGGGGTTTCAGATGCCGCTGCACTATCCTCGGTACACGAAAGCGGATTACGAGATGATGGAGGAGTGGAAAGTGGACGTGCTTCTAAGAGAGTATGGGTTAACTTTAGACGGCAGCCTGGATGAGAAGAGAGCTTATGCAATGGGGGCATTCTTATGGCCCGATCAATATTGACTGATCCATAGTGTTTCATGTGGTCTCCTCTTTTGTAAGATGTTTGATACGTTGGAGTAGTATACGTTAATTTGAATAATCTAGAGAGCATCTCTACCTTCTCAACTATAGTTAATGCCACCTGCACTGTTATCCTTTTATATATTACTTAATACTTATATATATAGTATTCGAAACAATTTGTCACGTCCTATACAGTACTGTCGTAGTGGACATGGATGTATCGTTAGTGGGAATAACTCGCTATAGAGCCTAGAAGCTTCAAAGGAAGAAAGCATTATCCATTCCTTAAATCACACCTTTTAACACATCTGTTCTAAAACATGCTCGATGTAACAAGATCAGGACACAGTACTTTGGTAAAATAAATATGCCTGTCTTTGGAATTTGATCCATGCAAAATCAAATTTAGGACAAGTATATAAAGGGACATACCCTTGTTATTCACTCCTCAAACAAACAACCCTTTCCATTACCAAGAAAAGCTTGCAGATCTTTCCTTCTTGCTGGTTTTGTATAAAAACAGTGATTAATCATAAACAAGAAAGTCACCGCCATGGATGAATACGAGAAGCTCCGAGCTGTAGGAAAATACCAGTTTCTTAAGAACACATTGCAGATTGTTATATCGGTTGCTTTTCTGTCCATTTTCCTTTGCCACTCTTCAAGCTTTGCCTACTCCTTGTTCCCTCACTCATTCAACGTTTATTTCTCCACTTTCCTTTTCTCATTATTCACCCACAGGCTCGAGAGGAAGTACATGTTCCTATTATGCAATGGAATCCTTGCATTCATAGCAAGAACCTCCGTCTCTACCCGGTCGTCATCGTCCGCGAACTTAACCGAGACGAAAGCTTCGGAGATCGATGGCGGCGAGTACGATCATATTCGTCACGTACCTCTTCAAGTTGAGGAACAGGAAAAAGGGTCTTTAGGAAAAGAAGAGAGTGAAGCTTCTGTGGTTGTGGAAGAGAATCCTAGTGGCTGCGAGGAACGGTGGCCGGTGAAGCAAGAGGAGGAGGAGGTGGCGGTTAGTATCAGCACGGAGGAGCTGAACAGGAAGATTGAAGAATTCATAAGGAAAATGAAGGAAGAAATCAGGATTGAAGCTCAACAACAACAAATGATTGAATCTAATTAATATATTATAATTTGAAGGAGAATTCTGATTCAATATCAGTTAGCATCATGTTGTATTTTTCTCACTAATGTGTTTCCATTTCCCTCTCTAATTTCTTTTTACATTTCAAATTACATTAATCAAGATGACAAAACTCGAATGGTCATATTTCCTCTATCCCATAAAATTTATTTCTTTTTAATTTTTTAACAAAACAAATTTTATTTTTTTAAAAATAAAATTATTATTTTAATTATTCTACGGTACATTTCTTACACAAATTTTTTTCAAACCTACATAAAACAATTAACTAGAGATAATCTTTTAAGGATTGAGTGAGTATAAATTTTACTAAAATAAAATTAAAAAATAATTATGATAGTAACTTTTTTTTACTTATTCGACTTTTAAAATTATTAATATTTTTTATCCTTTATAAGATTATATAAATGGAAATAAATCATTTGCAGAGCTCAGTGGAAAACGCTAGAATAGACTAGGTAGGAGATGTTTAATATAATATTATTTAGAATCTGACACGTCATACAAATAAGTTGATATTAATATTAATATTATACTAATCAATCAAAGTGGTGACACAAGTAATTAAACAACATTTTTTTATTATAAGATGAAGATGAATAATTAATTAATTATGAATGATGCAAGCAGAGACACCGTGCCATTGAAACTCATTGCTTTACTTCCACAAATTATGGGAAAGGATCATATAAATTGCAAATCACAATCCTAAGTATCCTTACCAATAAATCATCTATTTTTTTTGAATTTGTATATCCATAATTTATATTAAATATATATCAATGATAAGTGAATAATATTAAAAGCATGTTAAACTATAATTATAATTACTATAATTTTTAACCAAATGATCTTTATAATTCATTAATATAATTTTTTTGATACATGGTCTTTAGATTTTGTTTTTGTTTTTAGAGGTTAAGAATTTAGAGTTTATTTCATATATTTATAATTAAAGGTTTATAGTTAGAATTTATAATTTAGGATAAGAGATTTAGATATTATTTTTTAAAAGTAATATAATATAAACTTGTGTATCAAAAAAATATTCTTAATTATTAAAAAAACACTCTCAATATAATATAGATTATTAAGAATTTTTTATACACATGTTGTGCAAAATTTATTGTGCACAATCTATCTATTTAACTGTAAACCTTAAATTTTAAATTCTAAAACAAAAAACTCTCAATTATAAACTCTAAATAAGACCCTAAACCTTAAAATTGATAAACATGTATAAACTAAAGTTTTTATTTATGTATTAAAATATTTTTCTATTATTTATTTATCAAATATAAGTATTTTTTAAATTTTTTACAACATGCTAGAAAGTTTTTTTTTCTAAGTCGGCATCGTACTAATTGACCAAGTATTGAGGCCATAATTAGCTAATTATACAATTGATTGTGATTGGACGCTTAAATACCTAGTTTAATTAGAGGTTATTATAATTTGGTTAACTTATTTCTAATTATTCGTTTTTGGAATGAAAATGTGTATAGAATTGAAATCTTCACTAAATTAATTATGTTCATACAAGGAGATTTAGGTTTGAATATATGTGTTTAAAATGTGTCTTGTAAATTAACTTTTATCGGATTTTACAAATGATTTTAGCGGAAAAAAAATGATATTCATACAATCTCGAATATCTGTGTCTAAGGTGTGTGACTTTTCAAAAATTTAAGAAAGTGTAAACATATACTACTCTATATAATCACACCAGTATATTTAAAAAAATCTTATAAAATTGAATTATTTGATCAATTAATTTTTAGTTCAATCCATTAAATCGGTGGATCCGGTCTGTTTCTTCATCATTGAGCTGAGCCGGAGTAGTTGCTTTGTCGGCCGGCAAAGTCCTGTTTGAGTCCTATCGTATGCCCATTGAATAAAACACCAGCTTTCTAGAAAAGATAGATGCAAAGGCAGAGGGCACAAACACAAGTAAAGAAGATGAAGACTTTGATTCATTAATTATAATATGATTTTATAAGACCCACAAAAGATTTCATTTCGAAATTCCAATGACACCCTTTGATAAAATACAACAAAGAGAAGTAAAAAGAAAATTAGATTACAAGTCCGAATTTTGAATCGTGAATGAAATAAATTAAATTAGAAAGATCATTCATATAATAAGTCTTTATAATATTTGTTTTAAAATGATCAGTTATAAAAAAATATTGACTTAAGGGTGTGAGAAGCCCTTTAACTTTAAAAAAATCAATTAATCCCATGATTTTTTTTGCATCCAATTAAACCATTGAACTAAGAAATTTAATTAATTAAGCTCTTAAACTAAGAAATTGAATCAATTAAGCCATTAGACCAATTTTGACTATTAAATATTGACAGTTTTTTTCTTTAGATATTACCAGCACATAATACACTACAGTTATATCGTATTGCATTTAAAAAAAATTCAAACAATATTTTTTTTTATAAATTTTTGGAACATTTAAAGAATTTTTTAATTCAAATAAAAAATTCTGAAAACTGTCAAGTGAAAATACTGTGACACAACGCATTGCAACAATTGATCGAACAAAACTATTTAGATTTAATGGTCAAAATTGATCAATGGGCTTAATTGATTCAATTTATTAGTTTATAGGCTTAATTGATTAAATTTTATAGTTCAAAGGTTTAATTGAATAAAAAAACATCTAAAAACTTAATTAATTTCTTTTTCAAAAGTTTAAGCAAAAATACTATAACAGACGTAAGTTATGTCCTTAATATAATTAAATGATAATATTTAAAAATAATATATTCTAATTACACTTAAAGTAAAACTTAAAAATTAATGGTTATAATATTTTAATTAACGATAAACACTTCTCCAATGACACAAATATCGAGATTTTTGGGTATCTCGTTCATCATTTATAGAGATTTTTGTTAGTTTCCTTTCAATAGGTTATCCCAGCATGACGTCACAAATAGGCAGAAAAACAAATTACCACCAAATGAAGCTGACAGAACTTTCCACGTGCCCACCCAAATATTTGTTTATCGAATATCAGTTGAAAATGATTTTTTCATAATATTTGGAAAAACCAAATATTATAAATTTTACAAACTGATATTTGTTTAAAATATAAAGAAATACTTTCAAATAATATGATATCTTCACTTATTCATACCAACATAATTCGAACTTGCATTTGACAAAGGAATAGAATGTAAAATCAGAACTGGTTAACGCAACCGTTCAAGTTAATATTATCGTTTAATTTTGTAAGGTTTAAAATTAAATTTTAGAGTTTAAAAATAAAAATGCAGGATTGTGTAAATATTATTTACGGAATATGTCTATAAAAAAATTACTCATATCAGACTGTCCATTCCATCAGAGGAATTCAGGCTAATAATTTAGGAAAATAAACTAATTGAAGTGCATTGATAGATACTACAAGGACTAGCTAACTACTACTCTATCCATGCCATGAACACCCAAATATCAATGGTAGTAGCAAGTTTTCAGTTCCGTCCTCAGAACGAGATTTAAATTACGGTTGCAGTCGATTGTAGCCATAACAGATGTTATTGTAATCACCGCAGTATTACGGTCGTAAATTTTTCAAAGAACATAGGCTATTGCGAACATTACTGTTATGAGTCTCACGGTTTTAGACAATGTCAAAATCACTATATAATTACCACTATTGTGGTTGCACACTCCTATTTAAATATCTGGACAGAACTGAACTAAATCATAGACACTATCCATTTCTATCTATTTGTCCCTTGTCCTCTACTACTTTGTATAGTTTCAGAAAAAGACTCCCTCCCATGGGGGTTCCCACAACCATGTGGCTACAAATCTATGCACCCTTCCATTTTCGTTTATCTGTTTACTGTTTTGTGTCATTTGTCAAATATGGAGGACAGTCCCTGTATTCAGCCGATGGCCCGAGGGACCCTTGTGCCCTTGAGATTCACGTTGAATGAATTATTTCGATTCCGCACCTGGAAAGACAAAGCAGTTATGGAGGAAGGGAGGTTGTCTAGAAGGATCCCGCAGTGGTAGATATCGATGAGAAGCGTTGCCATTGTTGCATCTGTCCTGCAAGTGGAGACAAATGGAAAAATATGCAGCCTAATAATTATCAATAACTCCGGTATGGAACAGTTGAGCAATCAAACCAACAAACTATTCTTGCAAAAGAATGCATAATTTGCTATAGTGAAGGCTTAGGACTCTCTCGTTGCGTACATTTGTCGAATTTCTCCTGATGCTGCCTGGGATGGAACCGGTTTCGATGTATAGAACATGATAACCCAATGTTCCGATCTTCAGACCTGCAACACTTACAACCAGAAAATATAAATTCATTTTAAACCCCATGAGACGACAATGAACTTCACCCCAGCATGTATCCTGGGACCAATGAATCTGCATGCACCATGCATCTGTGATGCTTAGACTCAATTTACCTGTATACAACACTTGTGTCCGACACATGGAATCGGGGATATAACCTTCAAAGGTCCTCCAAATACACGGGAAAACATAGACAACACTAACCATACCTCTGTCAGATGCATAAATGCATCCAAAACTCACATCCAAGTCTAAGTAACATAGCCATGCATCATAATCATCATTTATGTAGTGGAACACAAAAGAAAAACAATGATTTATCAGACATTTCTGGTATGGACTCATTATATGATACCTTCAGGTTAAGAACTATCACAACATTCCATGCTAAAAATGCAATTCAAACTCAAAATGGGTTAGAGTAAATTACCCGTCTAAAAAATTGGGGGAAGAAAAAGAACACTCTGCAATTCAAAGATTAATCAATAGAAGAAAATAGTCGTACTGAACAATAATGAATATCGAATATCCTTTCCCGGTGCCAAGAACTAAATCAGATTCTTCTGGCACCCTGTAAAACATGGAAGAAATAGTGCTACCATGTAGTTTTTCACCTCATCTATTTTACAAATGAAGAGGATACAACTGTAGAAATGCGCTCTAAGCAAAAAAAAAAAAGGGGGGGGAGACTATGAACAAAAGCTTCCTCGGGAAAATGCGCCAAACGAGGAGGCAGAAGCAAACTAAGTTCAATGATTACTTCACCACCGTTTTCAACATGGATCAAGGGGCGAAGAAAACATTAATGACATCTCAAATTGCAGGCTACCATATGTAAGTTCACATCCTTGTATTCTGAACTACATTCTCTGCAAAGTTGATTTCCTGAAGGAAATTACAATGATTTGTCAAAGGCCATCCAACAATATATACTCCAGCTCTACTTTAGATTATCATTCATTTCAAACAGCATACATTCCACTTAGATGTAAAAATTGAATGAGCACCAACTACAACATGATCATCTTCACGGTACACTTTCTTTTAATTGGTTATCACCTTTGTTATTGTAGTATCCAGTGGTTATATTTACTCTGAAGAACAACATTAACCACTCTGCGACTAATCAGTTGGTGTAAGCGTAAAATCCACGGGTGCACCATCGCTTTCTGGCATATCTCTAACCTCATTGAGAAGTCTTGTAAGTTCCTTTGTCAACTCCCTACGAACATAACCAGAACGCTCTTTCATAATTGATGATTCTGTAAATAGATTTTCAGTTAATGACTGGAATTTTTGAAACCATTCATCATTTTTATCATGTACAGAATGATCATCATAAAACATCGAAGAGCTTTCTCTTCGCCATCTACTTAGAAAGTATTTGTCGGGAAGTTGAAAGTAGTTCTTATCTATAAATACCCGAAGAGCATGTCTGCATAGTATCCCAGAAGACTCAAACTCCTTACATGAACAGTGAATCTGTTCATCTTCCGGAATCCATATAACAAGACATTCCCCATCAACCTTTCTAAAATGACGTACAAGATATGATCCATTGGACATTTCCGATGCAGCATACTGCATGCTTACTATTAATTCGTGTTGTAGAGCATTGAATGCAAAGGGTGTAAGCATTTGACGTGAATGTTCTTCAATGGGCAAGCATGTTTTCATATGCATATACTGCAGCTCTTGATGTGGCTGGTTTTGCAAATTGGCTGCAACGCCAACCTGAAAACCAATCATAACAACAACGAACATATCAAAAAAGAAAAGTAAAAGAAACCATTGAGGGATTAGAATAGAGCATTTGTAATTAACATACCTGCTCAAAAAATCCACGCAAACATGATTGAGCACTGTAGATCCCTTTCAAGAAAGCATCTACAGACTTTGAATAGGCCGTTGTTGCCATTCGAGCAAGAAAACAAACTCTCACATAGGACAGTGCCCAAGATGCACGGAGATTGTAGAGCAAAGTAATGTGTTTATCTGAGCCAAGTCCGAATATGGAAACTATTTGATTCCATCGCAGCTCAAAGTCCTCTGTACTCTCCAGACGGTACAATGCATCAAACTCTGCTTTGAATTCTGCATACTGAGTTCCAAGCTGAAGAGAGAACCAGCTAGATATCTTGGGAACTATGTTCCATATGGAACTAACGTGTTTAGTACCCGGTAATTCACTTCTTATAGCATCTCCAAGCCGAGGATCAAGATCACTTAAAATTGTCTGTGGACATCTCCCTTTCATGAAGCAGATAAGTGTCTGCCCCAAAAGGGAAAGTAAGTCTGAACGGAGAAGATACATAATAATGTACATAAAACACACAAGAGTTAATGCAGTAAACCTGTAAGGCCCACACAAAGGAGCGCGGTGTTTCATCCTGCAATAAAACGCAACCAAAGAAAATTGGTTGACCATTGTTGCTAATTCCAAACCATGCCCCGAAAAGCATATCGTATGTGATTGATCTATAAGTGGTGTCAAAATAAACAACATCACCGAACAAGGCATATGAATCAACAGCGACACCATATGACCAAGCAATGTTCTCAACCTTATCATTCCGATCTACTGTAAAATCATAAACGAAGTCTTGATCTGCCTCTTTTGTTGCTTTACATGCCTCAAGAAGTTCCATCGTATCATTTTCTCTTTTCTCATTGAGCAAAGCATTGTTTTCTTGAACCACTTTCTTCCGGTTTTGAACAAAATTCCTAACATCTCTCTCCAGAAAAGGCAATTGCCCACCTTGCATGCCTTTTTCCAACTCCAAAACCTTCACTATATGATGTATAGGAAACCCAGCTTTCGAAAGTAGTAAAATCCTCTCTTGATCTGTCTCCTGAATCTTCCTATACGCAGGTCGTCTTCTAAAAGTTCATGATTATGAACATTGCTAAATTGTACAACAAACCATTGAGAAACCCCATCTATTACTTCCTTGGACAAAAACATCTTCCCATCACATCCGCACCGCACGGATTTCCTATATCTATGGTGCTCCCCAGAAAGCTTTTACCTCGCAGGCGCAAAACCAGAACGATAGCAAACGAAATCGCCCTTATAAACACCCAATTGAGGGCTCAGTCTAGACCTCTCTTTCCTAATGAAAACCCATTTTTCCAAGCGAAACTCCCATAATACTCGAAAGCATCGTCGTCGGTCTTGAACACCATTCCAACATAAGGAGCAACCATGGCTTGGGACCGAAGTGATTCTGTTTTTACCATCTGGGATGCCATGGATGTTTCTTCAGCATCTCCTTCATATGTCACATAACATTTCCAGTCACCACACGGGCATTGCTGCTTTCTTAGCCACATGTTCTTCGATGCTACGGATGTCATCGTATATAAATCGAATTCGAAATGCAAGTACAACTAATGTCACTTCAATCCTAGACTCACCCAAAACCTGACAGCATAAACCCTTCAAGGAACAAGAATTAAAACAAATAATTACTTATGTTCCAGAAAAAAGAATGCAGAAACAACTAATTATGAAACTACCCATTTGAGCTAAGATAATTATCTTACTAACTGGAAAAATTTAGAGTGAGAAATGAGGGGAAAACACAAGAGAAACAAGAAATATTAGAATGTTAAAAACCATTACTTTAAACAAAAAAAAGAAACTTGCATAACAAAGCGGATAAGCAGTGAAGATCAACGTACACTAAAATAATCAAAAAATGCTTCTACTTGTTCTTCTTCCTCTGCGTTCCCAGCTAGCGGTCTATTATTTTTTTCCCTTTTCCCTCGTATTATGAAAACTCCTTGAAGATTACTGGAAAAGTCCACCATTAGGCCGCCATTGGCATGGATCTTGAGCCGACATGGTTCGGGCAATGTTCAAAAGGATGGCTTTAGGCCCACAATCATCTAGGAAATTGGTTAAGAAGGATTGTTTAGAATTAATTCCTCCATAACTTGAATTAGGACTCAGATTATGATCAAACCACATCATTAAAGGACAAGCCATGAAGGTAGCCAATCTATCCGGCGCAATAATTAAAGCCCATGCTTTTCTCGCCTTGTTGCAGTTTCATCATCCTGTCCACACAATTGACAGTTTTATTTTAGCCTTTGATTCAAGGTTCAATCTACATTTGGACATGATCATTTTTTATTTTGTTTTTCCCCAAAAAAGAGAAGAAAATGATCATGCAAAATCGATGAAAAATCCATCTAGAAGTTTTGATATTCTAATTAGCGATGGCATTTCACCAATACCTGATGGGTTCTGATTCGACTCGATTTTATAGGGTCGAATTTTTTAAAAGAGAATTTAAGGTTTGGGTCTGATTTTTTGAGGATAATATCGGGTCGAGTTTGGGAGGTAAAAAATACTATACTCAACCCGAAATAATAGTTTAATTTATTCTAAATATTTAAGCATAATTGCTACAATGTCCTTCTCTTCATATATATATTTCAATTATCTTCTTATTTTGTCTAATAAAAATAGAATAATTATTATAATGTTCCCTCTTTATTTGTATTTTTTTCAATGGTAAAACTTTGATACACAGGCTGTGTAAAACTAATTTTATACAACCTTGTATTTTTACCTTATAAAATACAAATTCTAAATTCCTAACTCTAATATCCTAAAACCTAAACCCTAAACTCTAAATTCTAAATACTAACCTTAAATTCTAAGCCCTACAACTTAAACCCCTAAACTTTTAACCCTAAACCAAACCCCTAACCCTTAAATTTGAAAAGCATGTGTAAACGTTTGTTTACACGGACTGTATATCAAACTTTTTCTTTTTTTCAATTAACTCTTTATTTTATCAAATAATAATAAAAATGATAATTTTTTATTTATGTCGGGTCAGGTCAAGTTCGGGTTTACCCTAGAATTCAGCTTCAGATTCAAGTCGGGTGAAAGATCATAAGATGTCTGGTCGGGTTTGGATGTAAGTATTAAATTTTCAAGTCAGGTACAGATCGACCAAAAATTTGACTCATAGCCATCCCTAATTCTAATGTTTCAATCTCCTAAGGCCATTTTGATAAGGCTACTTTCAAGATATGCTGATAAGGCTACTTTCATTATTGGAATTTTGAAGAAACATTAAATTTTTTAAATTCAAAAAAACCTCTTAAACCCTAAAATTAACGGATTTTTTGTTTAATTTTGTTGGTTTTAAATAAAATTTGAAAAAAATTTAAACTCATAAAATGGTTAAAAACGACGAGACAAGTTCATCAGTTTTTTGGTTGGCCACAAAAGATGGAGAATACCTTCAACGACAGTTGAAAATGAAAAAAAAAAAGTTCAATGACTTCACTACAATTTAGTGATGAAATCGATACACAAATTAAAGGTTAACGACTAATAATGTAATTTTACTTTTTTTTTTCTGACTTCCACATTAGCACACATCATCCTAAACTGTATAGTTTTAAGATTATATTGCATTTCTTATATGTTATCTATATTACACATAATTCTCACATTTTTAAACTTAATTCTCGAAAATTTTAAAATTAGAGGCAATATCTATATTTTAAATTTTTTTTATTAATAAGAGAAATATTATTAAGAGTCTTGTTAAAAAATCTATTTAAATCTAAATGGAATAAAAAGAGTGTTGTTGATAATATTTACAAGAATAAACAAATATAAACCGGCAGACTAACCCGAAGACTTCAATTAGACTAAACTCAAAATAGAACTATGTGGCTCTATATGTTATACATTATATATTTTCTTTATATATATGCAAAAGATTTTAACTTTTATATATTTATTTAAAAGATTATTTGATATACAGGTCGCATAAAATTTAGATTACACAATTATATTTGTTTAAATATAATAAGTGTAAAACTCTAAACCTTAAATAACATGATTGTAAAGTTAATAAAAAATTCCTTTATTCAATCCAATTACAGAAACTAATCCCTTTGACATGAACCATTAACCTGTTTTTTCTCCTGGTTAGTGTTCTAAGCGTAGACAGCTCCTATCTTTGAGGATCTCTTTTATAATATTTCCCATTTTGTAACTCTCACGTTTTCCCTCTTAAAATCAATCTTTACACTCCAATCCTTAAATTCCTTTCCTTTTATGTCATTCAATTCCCAAGTTCAAGTTTCTTTAAATTGTCTGATATATTGCCTAATGTATCAGAATCCAAAATTGTGTTTCAGAATTTAGATTCTGCAGGCCTAGTTATATGTGCAACTTTGCTTAAGATTCTAAAACTATGGCAGATAATGATGCTAGGCAGTCTTTGCTTTCATCCACGAATGATTCACTAAATCTCAACGAGACGAAGGCCATTCATCGAAGAATTAGGCCCCATCGCCGTTCGAATGGTCTATCGGAGAGACAGACTGAAGAGCACGAGAAGGACCGTCCATTTATAAACCTTGAACCAGTACTCGTACCACGGGAGTTTAGGTTCAAGTATGTGCTAATGTTGTTGGGAGCCTATCTTGGTATAGGCACATTTTGGTTTTTCCTCATCGAGGATCAGATCGACAGAAAGAAAACGAATGGGATCATCGATGCTGTTTACTTTTGTGTCGTGACGATGACCACGGTCGGGTACGGGGACCTCGTACCCCATAGCTCTTTGGCGAAGATGCTCGCATGCTTGTATGCCTTCCTCGGTGCGGCTCTTGTCGGTTTAATTCTAAGTAATGCAGCGGATTACCTTGCGGAAAAGCAGGGGAACCTCTTGGTAAAAGCGCTGCATATGAACGAAAAGTTCAATTCGACCGAGGTACTTATGGATATCGAAATCAACAAGGTCAAATATAAGTTTCTGACGACCGCATCGCTACTCGTGGTGCTTATAGTTGCCGGGATCGACTTCTTGTTCCTGGTCGTAGGGATGGAATTCGTTGACGCGTTTTATTGTGTGTGCGCAACGATCACTACACTTGGATACGGGGATAAGAGCTTTTCGACACAAGAGGGACGTGCGTTTGCCATTTTGTGGATACTTAGCAGCACGGTTTGCTTAGCTCAGTTCTTCCTCTATCTAGCCGAGATATACACCGAGAGAAGGCAAAGAGCACTGGTTAAATGGGTTCTTACTAGAAATCTTACTACCGGAGACCTTGAGGCAGCAGATATGGATCATGATGAGGTGGTAAGGTAAGCCATACATACATACGTGCATACATTTTGATGTTTTAGGATAAGGTACACAGATGGTCACCGAACTTTTAAAGCGCTTTTATTTTGGTCACTGAACTTTTGTGAATTCTGTCTATGGCAGTGCTGCAGAGTTCATCTTATATAAGCTCAAGGAAATGGGAAAGATCGGCCAGGAAGACGTTTTGATGTTGATGGATAGGTTCAAAGATCTTGATGTTGATCACTCGGGAACTTTGACTGCAGAGGATGTGATTCTGTCCTAACATGTACTTAGACAGGGAATTTTGTATTTTCGAGATTTATACGCTGACAGTTATTTTAAAATTTTTAAGTTAAGGAGACGAATAAAACCTTAAGGAAGGTGATATTGTTGTTTTGATGCACTTTTTTTTTATAATTTTCTATAGGTCAAACTCTGCATGTAACATCATTATTCCGAACCATACAATTTTGAAGGGACAATAGACATTGCATGCTTTCACATTTTGTAAGGGGCAGTTAAAGAAGAATCACAGCTTTCGTAAAAAAGCAATGCACGCGACGAACCAGGCCGGACCATGTCTCTTTTGTTCACTAAAATCTCCGAGGCTCCTCATTTGTATGCTCCGGTCGGGCAGCCGCAACGTAGTCCAGCAGTCCTTCACCGGCTTTTTCACCATGATCTTCGTCTGCCAACTGCGAAACACCCCCAAGTGCCATAATAACCACAACCAACACGGCCGTGGATGCAAAAAGAGGCCAAAAGTAGGCGAGAACGGTGAGCAGGCTCGGGGCTGCATTAAATAGAAAGGCAGCGATCGACGACACAAGGATTGTTACGATGAAATGATATCTGTATTGGTTCAGCTTCTGTTGGATATCCATTGGCTTCATTGCTATTAAGCAATGAAAAATGAAACAAGGAAAGGAGAATTGTATGTGAGCATATGGTGAATGTAGAATATATTAGGATTTTAGTCATATTAGAGGAAAACCAATGGAATATATGCTTTGTCCACTAGTAGGATAGTGCGGTTGCTTTTTGAATGTAAGATTTAGATTAGATTAGTACTTAGGATAGGAAAGGAAACATAATCGGAGGATATTACGTATTTAAATATGTTCGAATTTATATTTTTTATTTATTTTAATAATAATATTAATTAAATTAAGATGGATCGATTTTAGAAAGTATTAGATGCTCTGAAAGAAGAAAACTAGAGGGGCGTGGGTTGATTCCATGTCTGCCTGGACACCACTGGTTTTGGTATATTCATTTCCATTGGTTGGTGGTTAAAGACGATAGAGGATGACTTTGTAGCAGGATGACTATGGTAATTAGGGATGGTCATTTGACTAGGGTTCGATGCGATATGATCTTATAAGATTTTTTTTTAAAATTTGGATTTGGGTCAGGTTTTATAGAAGATAAAATCGGTTCAAGCTCGGTTTAAAGTAAAAAATATTGACTGACTTAATATAACAATATAATTTTATTCTAAATATTTAAGGATAATTACTATTATGATGCATGTATCTCTCTATATATTTTTTCGTTATCTCCATGTTTTGTCAAATAAAATGGGATAAATATTATAATGTCTCCGCTCTATATATCTTTTTCAACTACTTCCCTGTCTTACTAAATAAAAATGAAAAAAAAATATTTGTGCGAATTAATTTAGAGTCAGGTTTTATCCTAAAATTTAAATCAGGTCGGATCAAGTAAAACATCATCAAAACGTCGAGTTGGACTGGGTCCAATAAAGACTTTAAATTTTTTAGTCGAGAGTGAGTTTCCCCAAAATCAGCTTCAACTCAACCCATGATCACCCCTAATGGTACTTATTATGCTTCTCACTTGGAAGCTTGTTAACCAACTCCCCTTGTCAGGATTGAATATTGTGAGGATCAAATTACTAAACTTAAAAAATACGAATTATTTAAATTTAAAATTGTGAAAATAATATATACTAATATCCGAGGCATATATGCATGCGTGAGAACAACACCTTTTTTGCAATATACCCAACAGTTGTTAGTGAACATGAAAATACTTTAATCCAAATTTAATGTTAATAATAAAATAATTTAATTATAATTAAATATTTTTATAAAATTTCTAAATTTTAATTTTATTCTAATATTTTAATAAATTAGTTATAGATTTTGGGAAAAAAATGATATAATGAAATAGTATGTGGTATGGGACATTATCTGTATCATACATAACTAGACTGTTGGTTCTACTTTTTCAAATCCCCCTCCCCCTTTAATTTTTTTTGTCAATAACATTTCATTTGCCTTATTTTAGCTCATGGTTCTAAAATCTTTAATTTATATTGAATAATTTAAATCAAAGTATAAATGATTCCTATAGAAGAAGTATTTGTATATTATCAAACATCTCTGACCCAACTATTGATTAAAAAATAGAGAAACTATAAAAAAAAAATTATATATGAAACAAGTTGAAACTTAAAAAAATATTTGCACAAAACATATACTACCATATAATCGTACTAATATATTAAAAAAAGTTTAAACTCAAAAAATTAGAGCTTAAAATAATCTGAACCCGAAAAAATACGAATTTTTTTAAATGACTTAAATACTAAAGATCAATCAAACAATAATTCAGCAAACTCGAACCTATCAAAAACAGTAACAAAAAGAAAAAGGAGAAGAGCCTTCCAAAGATTAGCTTAATCGCAATCCACATCACTTTCAAAACAAGATTAATGGAGAATTCAATTAAGCTATAATTATTATTTAACATCAAAACCACCCCTTAACCTTAAGCAATGTTCATTGTTTTCTCTCGGTTATTGGGTGTTGGTGGGGTTGGCCGGTAGACTCTTCCTCCCTTTCTCTTCTGTCTAATCACCCACCAAGTCATATCTTAACCATCTCCAAATGGCTTATCTGCACAAACCCTTACGACTAGGGGTTTAAAATTGGCTCAATAAGTACTTTTGGGCTCAATAAGTCTAATATTACTATCATATTATTATTATGTTTCATCTTCCTTTTCACCTTTTTAATTTGTATTATGAGCTTATTAGGCCTCTGAATATTCATTGGGCCGATTTTGCTGTTGCCTTTTATGAATATTATTATTATTATGTTTCATCTTCCTTTTCATCTTTTTAACTTGTATTATGAGCTTATTAGGCCTCTGAATATTCATTGGGCTGGTTTTGAACATCCTTACTTACAACACATGGTGTTCCCTTTTATTCTTGAATAAATAATCGAGTTAATTACACCAGATGTCTCCAAATTATTACATAAACTTTAAGTTAATCTTTAAACTTCAAAAGTATTTTAATTGCATCCTCAATCAATCAAGTCTTTCCGTCAGTTCAGACGTCAAAATATAACCCGAATTTGATATGAGATCTATCACATGGACATTTGGAAGACAAGTGCCTTTGTCCCCCCCCCCCAAACAAAAATTATCTGCTCTTTTTCGGTGCCTCTATGTATGCTCTACCCTAAAAAGTAGGTTTAAAGTTTAGAGTTTAGGATTTGTGGTTAGGGTTTAGGAAATTTGGGGTAGGGTGTATTTTTAGGATTTAGAATTTAGGGTTAGAGCTTGAAACTTATTTTTTTAGTGTTTTTTAGTGTTGGGGCATAGAAAGGGCATTGAAAAGGTAAGATTTTTATCCCCACCTAAAATGGTACAATTGTACTTTAATCCCTCCAAAACTTATAAAAATTACGAGTTGATAATGATAAAATTGCATTTTGGACCCCCAATGATAAAATTAAACATTTTAAAGTTATAAATTATTACAATGGTAAAATTGTAAAGTTTTAAAAATTACATTTTGTGACAAAAAGTTTTGGCTTCACCCTTGTCTTGCATTTTAAAAGGGAAAAAAACAACCCTAATCAATTTTAGTAACATTACCTATTTTTTAACATGTCAAATTTGAGCTACATGCATGTATTTAAATATACTCCACACCAGTTCTAAACTGACATCTAACATTCATATTGACGAAAAGACCTACTTGATATAATATTGATATTTTTGAGATTCAATTAAAGCGTGCTGAAGTTTGAAAACCGAATTAGAATTTGAGTCATACATTAGTGGCTTCGGTGGAATTGACCCTAAATAATAATACCATACACTCCATCATCAATCAAACTTTTAAGCAAAGATGATTATAGTATATATATACATATAGTGATTGTTGTTTGAAGGCACTCCCTTTCTTTTTATCACTTTCACATAAAGGTCATCAATACCTCATTTACTTGGTTCATTCAAACTATGTGTTTGAGTGCCTTCCCACCAAGTTATGGAACCATGTAAGAACAAGCCCTTGCTTTCTGCAATATTTAGCGCTCAAGGAATCCATTTTTTCCCAAAAGAAACAGCTTTCCATCAACGTAGGACGGATCATGACATATTGACATGACCAAATCATAAAATCTCAACCACTCTCTCCTTGAATATCCGTTGGTTTTTCACCCCGGGATGTCGGTCCGTAATACACGAACAATATATAAATTTATACGCTATCAATGAATCGTATTACGTATGAAAATTGCATAGCCACGCTGAATTATCTGTCATACACTAAGTTTGCTGCAAATGGCACCAGCTAATACACTTTTGGTACATACATATACACATATAGTTGTTAAATTTGGTTTTTTGGGAAGTCGACAAACATATGATTAGGTTTAAGTGGTGATTATAATATATTTATAAGAAAATTAAAAAATAAATGTAAAAGTAGTCATGTTTATGATAATGAATGATTTAGAGAAAGGAAATTAGAAGTTGAAATCATTGTCATGAAAATGATGACAAGGAAGAATGAAAGCGATGGTTACTGTCTAAAACAATGAAACAATTGACCGGCTAGGCCGGCTTAGTTGCTTTCGGGTGTTTGCTTAAGATTAAGGTAAGCTTTCCTCTCTTTGCGGTCAATTCCTTCAAGTAATGGACTCTCTCACTTACTCTAACTATAATACTAAATCCATTTGTCTATATATATTATATCATTCCTCAACAACCCCAAGTCTTCTGTTGTTGTTATTGTTGCTGCTGCTGCTGGTGGTGTGCATTATCGAGTGCTGAAAATATAAACACGAAGCACAATATCAAAAAAAATGGCGTGTCCCGAGGAATCATTTGCAGGCCATGAACCTCACCCGAACCCTGTCGTGTTAGAGCTCACCCGATTGCAGAACCAACTCAAAGGTTGTCTGATGATTTGTTCCGAAACCGAACATGTCATGTTATATGTTACTAACCATTGTGAATGTTGTTCCAGAAAAGGAAAGGGAGTTAGGTTCTTCCCAGGCTGAAATCAGAGCTTTGAAAGCAACTGAAGCATTGAAGGATAAGGCCATACAAGAGGTAATCAAAATTTTCTATGCAAAAAAAACACAATCTATCTACTATATATTATGTTGGATTAATGTACTTAATTAATGTCATTGTGTATCGATTAATGTTCAGCTCCAGAGTGAAGTCCGAAAGTTGGACGAGAAACATAGGGTGAATGAGAATGTCCTTGAATATAAGGTTAGGTGCCATTAGTTTTCTTGATATTGTTATCTGCACTTCTGTTATATGTTTAACTAATGGTGCTGTGTTACTCGTATTCGATCGTAGAACCTCGAAATCAAGAAGCTGGCGAACGAGAAGAAAGATGCATTGGCTGCGCAGTTTGCTGCTGAGGCAACTCTTAGACGAGTGCATGCAAACCGAAAGGATGACAATGAGGTTTCTTTTGAATCTGTCATTGCTCCTCTTGAGGCAGAGATTAAAATGTACAAAAACGAGATTGCTGTGCTAAACGAGGATAAGAGGGCGTTGGAACGTCTCACTAAGTCGAAAGAGTCGGCTCTGCTTGAAGCGGAGAGGATTTTGCGAAGTGCGTTAGAAAGGGCTTTAATAGTAGAGGAGGTTCAAAACCAGAATTTTGAGTTAAGGAGACGGATTGAAATTTGTCAGGCAAGAACCGAACTGACCGATTGAACACCCTGTTCTCTTCTGCATTTGGTCACTAATAAGTAATAACTAATAACTAATCGAAATTGTATACCTTAATGTAGGAGGAGAACAAAATCCTTGAGAAAACCAATCGCCAAAAGGTGTTAGAGGTCGAAAAGCTAAGCCAAACTATTAACGAACTCGAAGAGGCGATTTTGGCTGGTGGGGCTGCTGCTAATTCTATCCGTGACTATCAGAGACGAATTTCCGAACTTAATGTATGTTCCATGCTTACAAGAACTATGGTAGTTTGTTGTTCGAATAGTTATTAACAGAAACGAGTGGATTAATGCAGGAAGAAAAGAGGACGCTCGAGAGGGAGCTTGCGAGAGTTAAAGTTGCGGCGAACCGTGTGGCGACTGTGGTGGCGAATGAATGGAAGGATGATAATGATAGAGTAATGCCCGTCAAGCAATGGTTGGAAGATAGAAGGCTGCTGCAGGTAAATTCTCAGCATATTCAATAAGCTAACAAATGTGAGTCAATGGCGATAAATTGCCTCGAACATAGTTTATTGATCGATCAATGAAACACGAAATTCGTGTATTTACAGGCGGAGATGCAGAGATTGAAGGACAAACTAGCAGTGGCAGAGAGAACAGCAAATGCAGAAGCACAACTTAAGGAAAAATTCAAGCTAAGGCTCAAGATATTAGAAGATGGCTTAAAACATGCATCGAGTTTATCACCGAAACCAGCCAAGTCCAGCAATATCTTAGTGCTTTTAACAAGCAGCAGTGGACTAAGGAAGAGGTCTACCTCGCAGCCGAGGGGCTCCACTGTAAGTATCTCTCCGCTGCATCGGCTGAGCCTAGAAATCGAAACAGCCAATGCCAGAATGAAACAAGGTGGCAGCTTGAAAAACAGGGCTACACCAGAAGAAAACATGCCAAGGAAAAACTTGTGGGCGTCTAGGTGTAAGGTTGCAGATAGTAGTGAAAAGGAAAATGCTGAAACGAAGGTAAACGCAGACGGTGACACCACGGATTGCAGTGCCGGAGATATGGTTTCGGGGTACTTGTATGATAGGCTCCAGAAAGAGGTGATCAATCTAAGGAGGTTTTGTGAGGCTAAAGAAAGCAATTTGAATGCTAAAGATGAAGAAATAAAGGTGAAGCACCAGTACTTGTTCCCTGATCTCCCTATGTATGTGTATATGTATTTGTTCATGAAAGATGTGATTCTTTTTACAGATGCTGATGAAGAAGGTTGAAGCATTGTCAAGAGCCATGGAAGTGGAGTGTAAACGAGTGAAGAAAGAAGCAGCAGTTAAAGAAAAGAAAAATGGAGCAGCCAAAATGGAGGAAACCAGAAAGATGAAAAGCATCAACAACTCCCCTAGAAGGTTGGTTCAATGTACTTATCACTGTCATGAACATAATTCGATCTGTAATTTGGACTGAGATCACAATGTTTGTTGAGCAGGTTAAGCCAAGCATCTTGAAGAAAAAATGGGGTTCAGAATATGATTGTCTGTGTAAATATTGAATTAAGAAAAAAGGGTTTGTTAATGGTAACTGTGAAAGAAAAAAGGGTTGGAGAATTGAGAATTGTAACATCCTAGCTAGGCCTGGGGTGATGAATTATTGGATTGTGTTTTTCTAATGTTTGGTTCCTGATTTCCTTTCTTTTTCTTGACTGCAAGTGACACCCTACTTCTATTATTTCGAGTAAAAAATATATATATTTTTTAAAAAGGTTTTGGGACACCCTATTCTTTTTTTTACTGACTCCGACACTGAACATGATTATTATCCGGTTCAATAATCGTATTATGAGAATATAATCAGTTTTGCAAAAGTGCATTCTGTTTATATTTGAGCACATAGGCTTGAATTTTTAAAGACGCATTTAGTGACAAAAATTAATAATATTCAATAAGTTTTGAATTTAGTATGATGAATCATATATTTTAAGGGTTAAAAGAAGAGCTATTATGGTCAAATACTGATTAATGATTTTTAATATTTTTATAGGGGTCCTGATCCACTGATCTTCACCGTCTTCTGCCCCTAAACGCATTTAAGATAACAAATTGCCTTCAAAGATTTGAACTTGAAATCAATTTTCTTTTTTCTGATTGTAGAAATAGTTAAAATTAAAGTTGTTTGTGAATAATGAAACTCATAATAGGAAAATAAACAATGTTCCTAATTATTTAAAAAAAAAGGATATCAGCTACAACTACAGTCCTCCGCTCTACCAACTGAGCTAAGGTCGGATTTAGATTTTGTGATGAGAAATAAGTATTAGATTCAATAAAATGATTAGAAAGAACTTGCACAACCCTATTTCTCTTTCCTTTTCCAACTATTTCGATCTCTTCGAATACTAGTTCAATTGCAGGGCTTTTAAGTGATTTTTACGCTTTGTTTCTCTTCCTCGGCTGCTTTACCCATTTTCTATGATTTTTACGCTTTGCACGTTACTTTTTCTGTTAAGTTTTAATAGTATAATTGACAAAATCAACAGATCCATGGTTAAATTAGAACATTTCTCTTAAATATTTTTGAAAATAGTAATTAAAGATTTTAAATATAAAGTGTAAATCACTATTCAAATTATTAATATAAATTAGGGATGGGAATGAGTCGGGTTTTGGTCAACCCAAAAAATTGTATATCTAAACCGAATCCAATTTGATCTATATAAAAAATTCAATTTTGAGACCTAGTTGTAAAAGAAATAATTTTAGAGATGTAATTGTAAAAAATTCAATTTGAATGACCTAATTGTAAAAACAAATATAAATAGGGGAATTACTGCAAATGTTCGTAAATAATATGGAGAAATTTTATATTACTGAAAAGTTGATATGTACCAGGTACTCGAATATGAATGGCTATATGTACAATTCCTTTTTGTCTAAAACCCTAATGTGGCTACTCACAAGAGTACTAATTAAGTATAAAGTCGAATTAAATATAATCTTATATTAAAGATGAATTCTTTTCTTTTAAAAAAATAATTCTTTAAACGAATCATAATTTCTACTAATGAAAATTAAATGCATTTTATAGTCAGCCGTTTATTTCTTAGTAAGAGCATTTGCGTCGAGAGAATTAGTCACAGTTATCGACCGTAAATACCTTGGCTCAAACCAAAAAACGAATACTAATGTCGATAACAGATTCATTTAATGTTTTTATTTATAAGGTTTAAATTCATTTTTTTTGTAAAAACATCAAATTCTTTAACATTTGTGTCTAAGATTAAAAAGTATGGGGAAACAACTAATTTAAGATTTTATTAATCATTCAAGGGGATCATGCAAAGACATGACAATGACACAACTCCTCGACCAACCACAAATGATTTTTCTCCCATAGCGATATGGGATTTCTCCAATTAATTTTTCTCGGTTAATAACTGTGAATTGTCACGGGCCATTACCCTCTTCCCAAAAGACATGTCTGATAGGATGTGCAGCGCCACTCTTCCCAAAAGACATGTCTGATAGGATGTGCAGCGCCACCGTATTTATATCTCAAGACCTTTCTTTTTCCTTTCCGATGTGGGATTAATGACCCGCCTCTTCTCAGGCGTGACATTCTCCCCCACTCAACCTCGTGACGCCCTCGTCACGAGCTTCTGCTCTCATGATGGGCCACCTTGTCACAGTTGTCCACCCTGCCTACCCCACTCATGGGCGCTCGGTGTGAAATCGAGCAGTCAAAGGGTCGCTCTGATACCACTTGTCACGAGGCCATTACCCTCTTCCCAAAAGACATGTCTGATAGGATGTGCAGCGCCACCGTATTTATATCTCAAGACCTTCCTTTTCCTTTCCGATGTGGGATTAATGACCCCGTCTCTTCTCAGGCGTGACACAATGCATCAATTACCTTGTTTTGTTCTCGTTTAATTTGACATAATTGTATTGTGACTTAAATACGTTATCTTTGTATTTGTCAATAAATTTAAGGAAAATTTTACAATGTACAACAAAAATTGCTGAACACCACTAACGCTGAACATCAAATTGATTAAAAATCTAAAGTACTCAACATATAATTATAAATTTTATTTTAAATAAAAATTTAATTAAATTTTTTTCATATATATAATATGTTTTAATATTTTTTTAAATAATTAGATCAAATATTAACTTTGATCAATTTAAAAAATAAAAATCTTAAACATAAAACCCAAAAACATGAGTACTTTTGCAGGAATAACATGCGTGTAGATAGCAGAAAATTTTCTTTTGTTTTAACAGATGATGTGCAATTTTTGATAGACGATAAATATTTTCGACTATGGATAAATAATTTTGGAATCGAGACTTGTTGCATATGTCACTGCAATTGCAACTTAATTCACCTTATGACCCAAGGCATGGTAGTTTTGTAATCCAATATTTTAACCATAAACATTGGATTTAAGGCTTGGTATTAACATTGAGTTTAAGGTTTATGGTTTACGATTTTTTTATTTTTTTAAATTGACTAAGGTTAGTAATTGATCTAATTATTTTTTTAAAAATTAAAAATATATATATAATATATATGAAAAATATCTTAATTAAAATTTTATTTTAAATAATTTATAAATATATGTTGAGTCCTTAAAATTTTTAATCTTTATTAATTAATTTAATAATATTTAGCGATATTTAACGTTATTGATATTCAATGGTGTTCGTGGAGATAGTAGACTTATCCTAAATTTAATGCATAATTTGACCTGTTAACTAAATTCATTTTCTTGCTTTGATATTTAAATAATAATTTACCTTAAAACGTGTTGCATGATATATTTTTATTGAAATAATTGAATAAAATATAAAAAAATGATAATTTATAGTAAATAAAAGAGTGAAAATGACGTTTACACTATTCTGTCCCTTGTCCTTAGCTACCTACCTACCTATTGTTGACATTGGGACTCTTGATAAAAGGAAATGAACTTGAAGACGAATATTGTGACTTTTGAATAGACTTTATGGAAGTATATGTATGGTAGGTGTGAGCAAGACAAACACATAATTTTACGTTAAATGTTAATTTATAAAATTTTAAAATTAAAA
Organism: Hibiscus mutabilis; assembly: GCA_019671005.1. NCBI lineage: Eukaryota > Viridiplantae > Streptophyta > Magnoliopsida > Malvales > Malvaceae > Hibiscus > Hibiscus mutabilis. Next base: position 56,787,629 of record CM033725.1, read on the forward strand.
GTATGTTTTAAAAAATTACAAGAAATTTTTTAATTATTTATAAATTTTAAATTTTCAAGGCCATCTTAGTGCATCCCTAAAAAAGTATGTGTATGGTGAAAGAAGTTTTTGTCCCCTCTATATTTTTCTTTACCTTTTGCTATATAAAAATAAAATTAATAGTGAATTTATCTCTCATTTTTAAATATTTATACTATATCTCTACTTTGAACTTAGGTTAATGAATGGGTTGTCTTTATCCCTATCTCTAATAGTTCCTAAACAAGGATATGTTAGAAAGTAGAAACATCCGCGTTATATTCACAACCACTCTAAATCATTTTAGATTGACGTCTATAATGTCAGACACCGAATATGGATATAAAAATGGAAGTAAAAATGTGTAAAAGGGTGGTGGTTGACGACGATCGGTGGTGGTTCACCCATTCTAATATAGATAGAGAACCGTTGATGACAATAATGGAGATTACACAAAGGTCTTGAGTTTAAAGAGTCATTCGTACCTTTGCTCTTTGTCCCAAGAGGTATTTATAGTCGAGGGACACTATTTGATAGGACTGGATCAGACTTAGTGACGACTAAAAACCTTTTTAATTTACACTTTTACTGCTAGACGGTAGATTCAACTGGTCGATCAAATAAACTCAATAGTTGTCGTATCAGCAACAAAACAATCTAAAATAGAGGCTTCGAAAATGTCTTTTTCGAAGACTTAAACAAGGTCTTTCCGAGGTTACTAATTCTGAAGACTTAGGCGGGGCATAACAAGATTGTTCAATTTTTTAAAATAAATAAACTTAGAGGGACATTACTTAACTAGTACAATCCTCATGTAGTGTCGATACAATCTTGTTCGGTGGTTATAAGAAACGACGATAAAATATATCTTTTCTCCTAAAAATCTTTGCCATTTTATCGGTCACCTTTTTGCCCTCACAAAGCAGACACTTAATCTTAACCTCCCATCGGCATTGACGTTGTAAAAATAACACAACGTGACAAGCTAACGACGACACCATTCAGTTGCCCACATTACTAAATTATTTTAGATTGTTGTAGTTTTTTTTTTATCTATAGACATAAATTTTGGTTTATATAATTGGCTTAATAGGCAAATAAGGGCCCAAATTATGTTTTTTTTCAGTTAGGTGCCCAAACTATTTTCCGGGCCAAATAGATGCCTAACGTTTCATTCGTGACCTATTTAAGGTTTTTCGTTAATTTTCACCGTTAAATGTCATGTGTCACCTCTTGAAAATTCTAAAATTATATTAAAAGTAAATAAAAGAAAATAAAAATATATCCTAAAATTTTCAAATAGTCCCCAAATCCGACTACTCCCGTCGGAGGCGACCGCGTTGTCAGCGACGAAATGAAGCGCCCTCCCCTCACCGAACAACCCGCACGCCATTCGTCGCCCTTCTTGTCGTCGTTCGTTGCGAATCGTTTGAAAGAATCCTTGACAATTTCGTCGACTTGCACGGTATCGGTCGATTTCCGACAACCAAGCGGTGGGGGAAATGGTCGTGGTGGTCCAGCAACCGATGTGATGGGCGGTGGCGTGGCAATCGACAGCGAAATCGGCCCAAATTGAAATTTAGGCTTTGGGGGTTTAGGGATTTTGGAATTTGGCAGTTATTTTGTAAAATCTAGAAAATTTAGAGATTTTTAAAAATTAATTAATTTTATTTATTTTTAATATAATTTTAGATTTTTCTGGAAGTGACGCGTGGTATTTAACGGTGAAAGTTAACAGAAAACCTTAAATGGGTCACAAAATAAAATTTTAGGCACTTATTTGGCCCAAAAAATAATTTGGGTACCTAACTAAAATAAGCCTAGTTTAAATACCTATTTGACGGTTAAACTATATAATTCCTTAATGTACACAGAATATAAAAATACATAATAGTGGTAGAATTTAATATTATTTATTAAGGATCAGTAGTAAAAAAAGAGTGACGTGCGGTGTCAATATCCTTTTATAATGCTATCAAATTTATTTCTAATGTTTTTATATAAAATGTTTATATATATATTTTAGGTATCAAGTGATAATCCAATGTATGGCTCCGCTCATGCGAAGAATCATTTAATTTTTTTTTTTAAATTCATACATTTAGGGTAAAAACAACTTTTACCGTCATCTTATCTTAAAGTTTATAGGTTGTGTTTGGTAAATAGATGTTTAAACAAAAATTAAAGATTTGAGTTAATATTAAAGGTTTAACCGGTTAAATTTGTTCATTTGGATGTTTGGTAAATAGCAAATTGAAATAGTAGATTGAGGTGAAATCTCTAATTTTAAAAAAGCTGCTAATAGGAACTTTTTAAAATTAGCGGTTTGATATAATAATTATAAAGATTCTTTTACCTTTAACAATTATCAAAAATTTTCGAATAACCTAAATTTAACTTTTTCTATTTAATTTTTTTCACTCTCATGTATTTATATTGTGACATTTGTAAAGTAATATTTTTTTGTTTTTTCCATCTTATTCTCACACATTTATATTTTTATTTAAATTTAATAATTAATTAAATTGTACTAAAAATAATTATATAAATAATAAAGTAATATATAGATCATTCAAATATGCTTAGTATTGTTATATAAAAAATTAATTTTTGTAATATGATTAATATTAATAAATACAAAATATTTTTTGAACGGTAATAGATACAAAATATAGATAACTAATAAATTATTCAAACAAGCATCGTATATAATCATATCCTTATATGTCATTTTTATTGTTTAAATAATCAAACAACTATCAGCTATTATTTAATTTTATCAAATACTTTTATATAATCAGCTAGTCAAATCAGTTAATGCAATCAGCTATCAGCTAATGTAATCCGCTATCAACTATCAGCTAATTGTCAAACAGGGCCATAAAAAGTTCAATATATTTGGTCATGGTCCCAATTAGTTCCTACAAAGGTGGACATGTGTGTCATTCCCGCCACGTCATTCATGAGACCAACCAATAAAAATCATTCATCTCATTATTATTTTCATGTCATATTTTTACCAAGTGAATCTTCACTTGATAAAAATTGTTTTTAAAATTGATTTACAGTAAATACAAGTGAAGATTCACTTAGTAAAAATATGACATGAAAAAAATAATGAGATGAATAGTTTTTATTGGTTGATCTTATAGATGACGTGGCGGAAATAACCCATGATATAATTTCTTATATATATAACATCTTTCAAACATTATATTACTAATTACATAATAGTATTTGTTATTTACTCTTAATCTTTTTAAAACGCACATCAAGCTTTACTACTTACTATATTCGAACTTTTTTTTTCAATTTGCAAGATTCAAACTTTGAAATTTCAGTTGATATAATATGCGATTGATCTAGTAATAGAAACAAGTAAATTAAGTTTTATTAATTAGAGAAAAAAATCAAGCGAAGACACAACAATGACACAACCCCAACAAATGACAAAACTCAAGCACAAGTCAAACTCAAATCAATTTTTATTCAAACATCACAAGTCAACATTGGCAAACCCAAACTTAAAGTAAATGAACAAACAGACGTAACAAGCCAAGGCAGACTCACATGGTTGTACAAAAACCTGACGACCTCTGCTCACAATGGCCACACTTTCCACAACCACATGATCCGCCGCCACAACTTCCGCTGCACCAGAAGTTACCGCACCGCCTACACGAAGACTGCATGTTGCTGACATTGCAAAAGTTGCCGCCTCCGTTGCACCCGCCGCAAGTAGTGCTGCCGCACCCTTTACAACAACTCCAGCTATTGTAGTATCTGTATCCACCACCACTACATCCCCCACCACACGACATGCTGCCGCACCCTTTGCACGATGACCAAGACCAGTTTCCGCCGCCTCCGCATCCGCCACAAGAAGAGCTACCGCACCCTTTACAAGGAGCCACGCCGGTGCAAGAGGTACAATACCAGCTGATCCACCCATGACCCGAGCAGCCCTTGCACCCCCCACCTCCGCACCTGTTGCAACAAATTTTCTTCCCGCAGTTTTCATTGCAGGTGGCGAGTGGGAACGAAACACAATTGCTCTTGATGCATGGACCTTCGGGATGCCACTTCTGGCATTCCCTGCAAAGTATCCACACTATTTTACTGGTTTCGGGCTTCTTGGGTTCAGGTGCCGTAGTCTTAGTAGGAGCTGGTGTTTTGGTTTGCGGTTTTATGATCTCAATGCTTTTGATGGAACGGCCGCCCTTGCATCTTATCTTGGTTTTGATACACTCGGGATCCCAGGACACCACCGTGATGGTCACTGTATTTGCCTTGTCGTCGTATTTCTGATCTCTTATTTCTGTTCAATTACACCAGTAGGTTTTCATTTATAATATGCTCTTTCGAGATTTATTCCGGTTTAAATCCGAATGTATTCCGATTATGAGTTTCATTATGTTGTAATAATAGGTTTTTCTTCATGCATACAATATTATATACACAAATCAAAATGAGAAAAAAAAAAAGAGATAGAGATCGATCAGACTTGCCGGAGAATTTGCAGAGCACTTTCTTGACCTTTTTACAGCAGCGGTCGCACTGAAGGTCAACTTTCAACACCATTGTTGTGGTCTACAACAATGCACTTATCAAACAATGTGATAATTAAGAAAAGAATGGTATTATTGTACTATATATAAGAAAATTATATCCTTTTAGAAGAAATCGACACTACTAGTTTGTTTTAAAAAAAATAGTTTCTTTAAAGTAAATTGACACATCCGAAATCTTGACACGTAACCTAAATTTTAAGGCTACACCAATCTATATATATAAGTGTGTACAAGAGCGAAGTCATGAATTAAAAGTTAAGGATGCCGAAAAAAAAAGCTTTAGAGTATAAAAAGCACTTAAATTCTTGAAAAAAATCAATTAAGCACCTAAATTTTTTTGCACGTGATTAAGCTCTTGAACCAAAAAAATTGAATCAATTACACCAATGAACCAATTTTGACCATTAAATCTTGAATTTTTTTTGATAAATTGATTCAATGTATTGTGTCACAATGTCTCGACTTGACATTTTCAAAAATTATTTAAAAATGTTTAAAATTTCTAAAAACTCTAGAAAAATACATATGATATATATATGAAAAATCCATAAATGCAACATGATAGAATTGTTGTGTATCATGTGTAAATAATATCTAAAGAAAAGTAGTCAAAATTTAATGGTCAAAATTGATCAAATGGCTTAATTAATTCAATTTATTGGTTCAAGAACTTAATTGAGTGAAAAAAATAGTTCAGAGGCTTAATTAATTTTTCTCAAAAATTCAAGAGTTCCTTACACCTAAGCCTAAAAAGAATAAAAGACCGATAATCGTCATTAATAGGATTTAATTACTAACTTCAAATAAAACAAACTTAATTTTCTGTACACACTTTACCACTAAGACAACACTCATTCTATAATATTAAAACGAGTAAAATAAATTGTAATTTAAAATTTTACATGGCCATAATTAGATGAAGTTCAAAAGTAAAGGTGGACCACGGGGCTGACCCCTGCCAGCCCCCATGTGACTTCGCCCATGAGTGTATAATTAATAGAATGACTTCTTACCTTATACATAATAATTAGAGTAAATAAATTTTAATATGTACAGATATATATAGAGAGAAAGTAAATAAATAAATAAATGGTGAGATAATTTTTCACACTTCACACCTCTGCCATAGCTTCTTCAACAGGCACCAAGTGAAACAGACTGATTAAGAGAGGAATTGAGAGTATGGTGTCTTTGTATATGACCCTAAGCTGCTACATTTAGTGTCTTAAATAGAGCAAAAGACTTCGAAGTACTCTATGTATTGTAGACGACCAATCACATCCATTCGACCCTACATATGTTTTGTTTTAACCTTCAAGATTGTCCTTATATGTAATAAAATGCCGAACCTTGGATATTAATTTTTTATGTTCAATTAGTTAGAGTGATTGACACTTCGTACCTTTTGTTCATGTGTTCAATTAGTTAGAGTGATTGACACCTCCTACCCAATTGATGAAAATATGTATAACATAACTTCAATTGGGTGGTCCATCTAAATAATTTGTCATGTAGTCCTCAAGTGGGTGTGATTGACACATCCATGGTATGTATTAACTTAATCTCCTGTCTGCTTTGACTTTAGTGTCCATGTATGATACCTTCTAGGGAACCATCCTCACTTACTCGATTTATATTCAATATATAGTCTTTGTATAAATCTATATTTACTTTATATGTTATCTACCATAAACGAACGATAACGACAAAAAAGAAAAAGAAAGATGATCGCAAATAAAAAAAATAAAGAACACCAAAATTTATGTAAAACATTTAAATAAAAAAAATCAAACAAAAAATGAAAACTTTCACTATAACGAATAAAAAAAGATTACAAATAGTTTACGTTTTAAATTATACCGAGCTTTTTTAACTATTTTTTTATTTTTTATTGTGTTGTATCTAAAACTTTAATTTTTAATATCTATTTATAAAAATATGTTACTTATTTACAAAAAAAAAATTAAATAAAAAATAATTTTTCTCAATATAAGTTTCTTATTAATTAATGTAAAGTAGTATCTATGTTATCTAACACTTTCAACGTGTAGGTCACTAGAAGTCTGACTGTGTCGTACTCTACGTTTCTGGACAAGTCTGTGAAGATGTATGTCTTGCTCCACGTCTCTAATATGATCTGCGGAAATGTCTCTGCAATGAAATCTTAACGGATCCAAGTTAGAGACTAGTTGGGTCTTTGGATGATTTAGGCTTAATATATATTAGGCGTACATTTTTGCTTACTAATTTTAAAAATTAAATTTTATGCTCATTTTATGTTTTTAGTGTGTAAACTTATTCTTACTAAAATACTTTTTATCATTAACATTTAACGGGAAGCAGATTTGACATATTAAAGGTTAATTAATAAAAGGCTTAATACCTAAATAGGTGTCCAAACTATGCTTGTAGATCACTTTTGGTACCTAAACTATTTTTAGCTCTAAATAGGTGTCTAAAGTTTCAATTTTGGTCATTTTAAGTGTCTAACCGTTAATAAAAATCCGTTAGCCAATTAAATTGTAACAAGTGGCATGTTTTTAATTCTTAATTTCTTTTAATTAATTTTTAAATAAAATTCAAAATTTAATTTTCTAAAAATTAACAGTTTTAAATCTTTACAAAATAGTCCCAAATCTCTAACCTCAAACCCCAAATCCCTAAATTACCATTGCTATCACCATTTACTACCTCACCGAAGACCACCACTATCGTCGCCGGACTACCACGACCGTTTCTCCCAATCACTTATCGCCGATAACAGAAGGTAGGTGTGCCGACGACTTCTTTTCGCGATTTTGGCTTCTTTCGACGTTAGAAAGCCGATCGGCACACCTACCGCCGTTTACGGCGATGGGTGGTTGGGGGAAACGATCTTGGTAGTCCGGCGGCGGATATATGGGTGGCGGGGTAACCATCGGCGGTGGCTTTGGTTGGGGAAGTTAGGGATTTCAAATTTGGGGCTATTTTGTGAGTTTTGGGAAATTTAAGGTTTTTTATAAAAAAAGTTTAAAAAAAAATAAATTAAAAAAGAAATAAAATAAAAAATAAATTTTTTTAACAAAAATAACGATAGTTAATGGTTAGACACCTAAAATGACCAAAATTGAAACTTTAGGCACCTATTTAGAGCTAAAAATAGTTTAGGCACCAAAAGTGATCTACAAGCATAGTTTGGGCACCTATTTGAGTATTAAGCCTTTTATTAATTAACCTTTAATCTGTCAAATCAGCTTCCCGTTAAATGTTAACGGTGAAAAACGTTTAAGTGAATATAAGTTTATACCCCAAAAACGTAAATGAGCATAAAGTTCAATTTTTAAAATTCGTGAACAAAAGTGTACACAACCCAAACGTAAGTGAGCATTACGGTAGTTTAACCTATATACTATAAACTATTACAAATTTATAATTTTTGATTAAATAATTATTTTTTAAACTGAATTAACTAATAATTAAAATTTTAAAAAATCATTAACCGATTGAATACTTAATTATTTGACCGATTAATTAAAATAAAAATTGATTTTTAACTAAGTAATGAACACCCTTAACGCTAACTAATTGGCCATCCAACAAGTCTATTAGGAGTAAGGGTAAAATATTTAAATTATCACTTAATTTTGCTTTAATACTTATTTTGGTAATTTAACTTTTAAAATATTTAATCTTAACACTGAACTTTAAATATTGACCTATTTTTGTCACTCTATCGTTAAATTTCTAACATTGTTATGACATTGAACACGAAATCAAAATGACGTTATTTTAAAAAAAATTAATTTGTATCAAAACGACATCGTTTTATATGATTTATAATATTTTAATTTTATAAATTTTTTCAAGCCATCGTCTCGACAAACCATTCTCCCCAAAATAGAGAAAATCATCCAAACAAAACAAAAGAAATTCAGAGAGAGATTCATCCATGGAAGAGACCATAGCAAGAATCCTAGTTTGAAGAAATCAATGAGATCGCAAGTACCCATACTCAATCTCCAATAATTTCTTCGTCTACTCTGTCAGATCTTCAATCCCTTTTATCCGGCGACGACCCAGACCTCATTTCCCAATTCTTTGATGACCTCCCTTCCAAAAGCCTCTCCTCTTCTTCACTCACCAACCGCTTATCTTTTACAATGATTTTCTATCCTTCTCACTATCTTTTAGTTTCTAAAGTTTACCTATCTCTTATATTTTCCCCAAATTCCATGTCTTCACTCTTTTCACTCTCATTTCTTTTTTTTTCTCCTCCATTCCCTTCGTTGTGCCTTCAAAAACCGTGCTTCGGCCTAATCCGAGGAGTCTCTCCCTTCCAACGCGCTGTGAAACACGGGGTAACGTTAGGAGTTCGGGAGATTATAGTGAAGAAGTAAGCAATTATTTTGATACTAAAGAAGTCTTTAATGTGTTTGAAATGTTGGTTTTCGTTTTGGGTTGGTCCATTTGGAATTTGGATAGATTTCCTGATAGTTTGAAGTCTTTGGTACAATTACATGCGGAATTCCTTTGATGGCAATGGAAAAGATTGTGAATTCAGGTAATTTTAATCGGTTAATGAGTTTGTGTTCACGGAACAGAGGTGACTTGCAAGGAGTCATGGTTGTTTAAAGAGGCGGTGAAGCTTTGGGGTGGGGAGAGGGTAATGCGGTGGGGTTTATGTAGGATTTAAATTTTTTATTTTTTATTTTAAATTTAATATGTCAATCAAATATTAATAAAAAATATTTTTTATTTTTTATTTCTACTTCATAATAGTGTTAACGATTTAACAATAAAATAATCAAATTAGGTTAATGTTTAAAATTCAGTGTTAAAATTGAGCATTTTAAAAGTTAAATAACTAAAATATATCATAGAACAAAGTTGAGTGATAATTTAAGTATTTTACCCTAAGAGTAATGAGCTGCTTTATGTTCAATGCATTAATGATTTTAAAAACAATCAAACTCAATAATGATCTATCATAGCTCAAATTTTTTAACCGTTATAAGAACTCTTTTATAGACATGAATTCCTTGATACAAATTTCATATAGAATTGGCACATACTCGGACGTACTAGGGATTGATAATCTAGTGACGTTATCCCTACTGAAAATCCCTGAGAACAAAATAATTAAGGCTGTTTAAAATTATAGTTGTGAAATCAGTTAATCGTTCAAGTTTTATGTCCGGTCATGTCAAGTCAGATCAAATTAAATACGGGTTATGTCAGGTCAATTTAATAGTTTACTCGGATCAGGTCGGGTTCGGGTCGACTCAGATTCAGGTCATTATCATGTTGATTTTAAATCAAATTGAGTTCGGGCTCGGGTCGGGTTAATTTCAGGTCGGGTAAGTTTCAGTTCAAGCTAAAACAGTTCGGGTCCGAATCAGTTAATTAACGGGTTAATTCAGGTTTGGATGGACTTCAGGTCGGGTCACGTCGTTGACGGATAAAATTCAGGCCGAGAAATACCGATTTCGGTTAAAGTTCAAGTTGGGTCTTACCTTGTACAAATAGATTTCGGTATAGTAATTGTGGGTAAATTTCAAATAAAAATAAAATTTTAGGGATTAATATGAACCAAAATATCCCTTAGGATGCCGAAATATTTTACAATTTAATATATATATATATAATTATGACTAAATTGAATTAAACTAAAATTTAAAAGTGAATGTTAAGACTAAAATAAAAAAATTTAAACAAGTGAGGACCTAAAAAGTAATTAATCACTAAACAAAAAAATTAGGAGGCAAATGCAAAATGAGCAATTAATTATTAAATCAAATTTTAAAAAATTCCATTTGAATTTTGGAGGAAAAGAACTAAAAGTTAGGGGGTTTAATTCCCTCTAAATTTATGTCCTCCCCTACCATTTATTTTTTTTTTCATGATTTTAATTAAAGTGAAACGGTGGGAGGGGAAATTTCCCACCAACGTGGGTTTTTAGGTTAGGATAAATTATTTTTTTAGCCCTTTCAACTTTAGAAGCTTTTCATTTAAGTCCCAATTTTTTACTTTTAGGTTTTTATTTTAATTCAATTGAGTCTTAATTTAAATTAATTTAATTGAAATTCCACATTTAATTTTAGAATTCTTTTAATTATGTTCGTGATTTATGCTTCTAAGTTTTTTTAGCTCAATTAGATCCTAAGTTTAATAAGTTAATTCAATTCGAACATTATTATTATACCATATAAATTTTGATTTAATATAATTATACACAAATTTTTGATTTGGATGTAAATATGTAATTGTACACATGAAAGTTGAAACTTTAATTTAGTTCAATTGTACACATGAAGCTTTGATTTAAATATTTAATCAAATTCAAATGCATAAATTAGCAAGTTGAATCGGAATTAGTCTTGTAAATCAATAACTCTATACTAAACCATAAGCTGTTAATACTAAACCCAAAACCATAAACCTTAAGGAATCAAATTAATCTCATAAACCAATAACCATAAGCTAAATCATAAACCATTGATACTAAACCCTAAACTTTAAGGAATACAAATTAATCACATAAACCAACAACCCTAAACTAAACTATAAATCTTTAATAAAACTTATTAGTTTATAAGGTACCTTAAATTGTGAAGATGTATTTTGTCACACTATAATATAATAAATTCATAATTTCACAAATTCATCAATTGTAACTTATTAGTTATTACAAGTCAAGTAATACCAAGTCAGATAAATATCAGATCAGTTAAATAACAAGTCACGTCATTTAAAGGTTGAGTCAATTACAAATCAGGTTCATAACAGGTCAGGTTGATAACATGTCGGGTAATATCAATTATTTACCATGTTAATTTCGGGTTCATGTTCATATCAGGTCGGATGTAGGTTGGGTTCGGTTATCACATTATCAGGTTGAATTCGGGTTCAGGTCGGGTTCAGATCCAAAAGTTCTAGGTCCAACTCGGGTTCAAGTCAACACCGGTTCAGACTCGAATCGATTTTGGATCACCACCACCTCGGATCGCAAACAGTTCTGACTCAAGTCGGTTTCAGTCAGTTTTGCAGGTTTTAAAATTGGCCTAATGGGTACTCAGAGGCCTAATAAGTACAATATCAGTACTATATTATTATTATGTTTCATCCTCCTTTATATTTTATTCACTTGCATTATGAGCTTATTAAGCTACTGGGTATCTATTGAGCCGATTTTAAAAATCCAAAAATAGCACGCTAGTTGGACTGTCATCAACATACAAGAAACCAGTATCCCAAAGGGTATCAGACTGGACCACGGATCCACTAAATGGGCAGGCCTGAACTGAAGTGAGTCTACCACACGATAGGTAAAGCATTGTGGTTCGGTCATTGTCAATGATTGTGCTAATGTGCTATGGGCACATGCAAAAGATTAAATCTTTGAGCCGTTCCTAGTTATAGATATATGATAAACTAGGTAGCTCCTTTGGAGGTCAACTACAAGGAGGTGACGAATTCTATTCATAAAATAAAGGGAAGGGTGAAGGGTTCCGCCCCTCACAAACGGAAAATGATCGGTCATCGGTACGCAGTCCTCCATCTGCTGCTTCGTGGATTCACCTCTATTCTACCACCACCGATCATACTGTACAACTACAAGAAGCAGAAACTGTTGTATAGTTAATAGCACTGCCACCACATGATAATACCAAGATCAGGGTTGTTGTTGGTTTAAAGCATCGTGCGGGGAATGTATACCAAAATCAGTAAAATGTATAATTAATAAAAAAAATTCAAATTTTATGATGGATACTTACCTACTATGAATAAAATGTGGATCCGCCACTGATCAGGATTCGCAAGAAAAGAGTGGAAGAATGGATGGAGGAGGTTTGAAGCATCGATGGTTTTTAAGCAACTCTTTTAGAACTTCGAATTTTGGTTGTTGGACTTGGACTTGAGATTGGCTAATCATATTACTCTTATCACGTGATGTTACTGCCAAGTGGGCTTCGCACTTTTTCTTACAAAGACACAAGCAGCCCACGTGCGTATTGTCCCTCGTGGCCATGACATGTTGGGAAAGTTAACAGCGTCGTAAGGTACACCGAACTGATATTAATGACGGCGTTAGATGCTACGTCAGCGTCTTGATTGCAGTATCCGACGTGGATAGTCAAATGTGGGTCCCGGAGTTGAAAACAACATGTAAAGACAACTTGGGTTTAGGGCAGAAGGTGAGGAAAGTGTGTCAGGCGCAGAAAAGAACGTGATACTCACACGCCTGGAGAAAGGGAAAATATAACGTTCGATTGTCCAAACTCACCTCCACTAGTAGACCTGGCAAATTTGATTGTCCAAACTCTCCTACACTAGTATACCTGGCAAATTTGACTGAAATTCGAAACTCGAATTGATTTATTTAACTCGAAATTTGATATAAACATGATAATTTAAATTTGACTCGAATCTGAACTAAAATCGATTCAAATTAGTTAAATCGAAAATTAATCTGAACCGAAAATAATCGAAACTGAAAGCAACCAGAACCGAAAATCAACCGAATCGAAAGTAACCCGAACTGAAAGCAACCCGAATTTAATTTCCTCAAATATGTATATTTTATTCTCATTTTGTGTTATGTTACTAATTAACAATTACATTTTGTAATAGTTTAACATCACTTTTCTCCTTTAAAAGATCACATTTATATATTGACTCAAATTGAAAGTTAATCGATCCGATATTGAGTCGACCCAAAAGGAATAGATCCGACGTTGACCCGACCTGAAAAGTTAACCGATTCGATATAGACACAACCCAAAAAGTCAATCGATCTGATATAGACACAACCCAAAAAGTCAGCCGATCCGATATTGACCCGACCCGAAAATCAACTGATCCGATATTAACCCAACCCGATACTCGACCCGATCTGAAATAACATAGACCCGAACTAAATCTGAATCAGACCAGAATCGAACCTAAACCAAAAGTAAACCGAACCGAAAATCAACCCGACCCGAAGTGACCCGACATGAACCCGATCCGAACGAGCCGATTGTCACCTCTATCTACTAGTCCCAATTCCATTAATTTCACTTTTTACTAATTAATTGATCATTTTTAATTAAGGAATGCAAAATATATTTACCAATTAATCCTCCCTACCGTACTCAACCCCCAATCCATATTTTAAGTTGAAAACAGAAGAATCTCATTGCTATTCCCCATATTTTGACTTGATTCCTAATTGTTTTAGTTAGTTAATTAACAATTTGTTATAACCCTATACATCTGTTAAAGAGTAAATGGTAAAAATATTATTTCATTTCACCAATGAATAATACAATCTATCTATCAACTTATATATACAAAAGATGATCAACTAACCAACTGCTAAAGACTAATTGCAACTAATTATTTACAACCGTGTAACAAACTTACTGTATACTTTCAACAACATCTAATATATCCTCCCTTTTTTTTTTACAAATAATAATTTTATTTTTTGTTTAAACCAACGACATTTAATTTATTAGTTGACTAAATCGAATTAGTAATGCAGAGATCCATTATAGGAGTGACCCTCCTAACTCAATTGTTCCATTCGTAACGCCAAAACTTGAACCTCTGACATTGTTAAAAAAAATCTAATATCTTATTCTACTGGACCAACTGATTGTTGGTCAAATCATAACTTCATTAAACAACTTTAAAAAATTACACAAGAAGAAACCCGAACTAAATGGTATATATACATCTAATATATCTAATCTTATATAAATGGGTAAATATAAATTTTGGTACTTAAATTTAGCTTAAAGGTTCAATTTAGTAGCTGATGTTTTTGTCCCATTTATGTATCTAGATTTAGCTTTCCGATTCAATTAGGTACTTAGAAATTGTTTCTTGGTTCAATTTGGTACTTTTGATTTTTTTAATTAAGCACTTGAACTTTGCTTCTTAGCTTAAATTGATAGATGAATTTGACTTATTAGTTCAAATTAGATTATTTCATTTAGATCCATTTGAATAGACAAACTTAGACAAATTCAAATAATTTTATAATTTTATAAAATATAAATATATTTTTTCAAATGTAATAATTATTCAAACAAAAAATAATAAGTATCGAATTAAATCAAGAAGTCAAGTTTAAGAACAATTTGAACAAAAAGTTAATCTATAGTATCTTATTGGACAAAAAATCGTAACTCGTAAGTACCGAATTGAACCAGAAAGTCAAATTTGAGTACAATTTAAACAAAAAAAGTCGTTATGGTACATTATTGGACTTTTCACTATCTAATTGGAATAAAAAATACTATTTTATTGAATTTTAAAATTAAATTTAAATACAAAATATATATTAACGGTGGACACAAGCTAAAAAATATAGATACAACACCGCTATAACAATGACACCGCATTGACAAAATTGATTTACTATAACTCAACAACAAACTATGTTTTGTTGTTACAATTGTTTACCGATATAAGAGAATAAGTCTGAGGGTTCAAAAAGCGATAAATCGATAAAATAACTAAATAAACATTAATCAAAGAAGTGACATCAAAATTAATCCAAAAAAATAATTATAAAATAAAGAAACTATGTTACAAAAACAAAAAAAACGTGTTTTAAAAACAAAAAAACATTCGTTTTTTTTTCCGTTAAAAAAACGATTTATTAAACAAATAACACAAATCGCAAATATAAAAAAAAACAAAAACTAAAGAGATGGAAAAAGAACTCAGGAAAAGAAAAGGAGATAAAGTAGAAGATGATAAAAGTTATTATAAAGCACGGACAAGAATTGCTTATTCAAAGGTGGACGATGTTATTTTCTTTGACAACTTAAAAGAAAAAATTAAAAAGAGAAAGAAAAAAAATAGAAATATAATTATTAAAACTCCAATATCTATAAATTTGCAATATAATTAAATTATGAATAAAATTATTTAATATTTTATTTCTACTTGGGAAGTATAAGATTTTATTAAGGAAAGAGACCTCAAAGAGATTACATTCCATACCCAATATCAAAACAAAGAACATAACCCCACAATCAATCATATGATCCCAATCAACATACAAAATAAATAAAATAGAAACATAAGAAAACATATATTTAGAAGTAAAACTGAGCTAAACTTAATCGAGACTTTTTATAATAATAATATTATTCATATCATTCTTCACTCATAAATCATAAGATATTATATTAAGAATTTAAAAGATGATAAACGTTTAAGTAAATACTCAAACTTACGCTCTCTTATATATTGTACCAACAACAATGTCAACCAAGTTAAATTTAATCGACAAAAAAAAAAGAAAAAATTAAATTGACAACAACAAATTATATATAATTAAAAGTATCATCAAACTTATCACATTAAACTACAAAATTTACAAGGATTAAAATAAGGAACTTGTGAAAAAAATATAATATTACATCATTTTCAAGCCTTGATACACTCAAAACAAAACAAAATTCAAATTTTTTTTTACAGAATTCGAATATAATTTTATCATTTTATTCAAATAAATTCATATTTTTTAAAGAAAACATTTAAAAAAAAAATTGAGAGAGGCCGCCACCTCCCTCAGGTACGTGATCCTGGAAATGAGAGTAACCTGTGTAGGCTGAAACTAGACTGAACGACGTAAGTTGCTGTCCAATGTTAATAATAATAATAATAATAATAATAATAATAATAATAATAATAATAATAATAATAATAATATCATTGTGATAGATACAGAACAATAAAAAGTAGCTGTCTAACGTTACTGTAATAATAATAATAATATTATTATTCAAAAATAATAATAATAAGGCATAATGTTAAGAAATGTTTTTAATATTTAATTGATTTATTACTTTGGCCTATATTTTTTTATTTTGAAGTAATTTAACTTTTAGTATTTTATTTTAGGTCAAAATGATTATTCTGTGAATGCAAAATATTAGTCAACTAACGGTAAACAACTTGAAATTATTTGACATAATACCACGTTAAAAGAAAAAATATTTTATATTTTATATAATTTTATAAAAAAAATTTAACTGATGTGGCATTCTGCAAAGTCAAGATATTTGTCTATACGTCACTGCTACCGCAGTGTGCATAGCTATGTAGGTTTGTCATGTCATTTCAAATCATTTACCGTTAGTCAATTAACAGTTTGCATCCACGGAGAGATTTTTTTTATCTAAAATGAAACATTGAGAATTAAATTATTTTTTAAAAAAATAAAAAAATAATTATTTAGTCAAACATTAAGAATGAGATTAGTTGGTTAATTAATGCCGCCAATGCCATGCAGCTGTAAATTATGTTATCGCATGTTGTCTTCATCGTACAATCCGAGTTTTAGTTTTGGCATTGTAATAGTATCAGTTGTTAATGAACCTCACTCATTTATCTTATACTAAATAAAACCTGTTCCCACATGAATTCCAGATACTCATATCCAGTTGGTATGTTTTTTTTTTTATGTGTTCAACTTGCTTTCCTTTAAAATTTTAGATATGTAAGATTAGCCAAAAAAAATATTAAAGAAACTTAGTGTGTACGTGTAGGTATATCTTATACTAAATAATATTTTTTGGTGACTAAGTATTTGGGTCTATAAATATAGACCATGTTTAACCTTTCGAACTATGAGAGAAAAAGAGAGAATTACTCTAGAGAGATATAACCACTTTTAGAATCTCTACAACTATTGTGACTACGTTGTAGATATGGCTATTGTAGAGATGTTGGTAAGAGTATTTTGGTTACATCGGGTTGTAAGATATGTACATTGGGTTTTGTGATATCATGTATTTGTACTCTCTGTGTTCTCTACATTATAGTGGATTGTTTGTTTCTCTCGTCCGTAGAGGTATACAATTTTGAACCACGTTAAATCTTGTATTATGTGTATGTCTTGATCTATGTTGTTATCGTTTTAGTTATTCAGCGGCATACCAAATTCCTAACAAAAATAGTGTCAGCTTCATCTAGGGATGACATTCCCCTACTTTAACGGGTTCTGATCTAATTTGATCTGATCGAAAAGTTTTTAAATAAAAGTCGATGCTTTGCTAAAATTTATGGGATCAAATTTAGGTGAAACTTGTCCCACGTCAATATATTTACTAAAATACATTTTTTCTTATTTTTACAATTTTTTATATAACATATTTAAGGGTTTTCTTAATAAAACTTTCAAAATCAGAACAAAATGAACAAGTTGAGTTTCTTTTTAATTTTATAGTCGAGCTCAGGTTATATTTTTATTACGTTATCGAATTAGAGTAAATTATGTTGAAATCGAAGTCAAGCCGAATTTAAAATTTTAGTTTTTGATTTAAAATGAAGACAACAACTTGTTCCAATCTCTAACTTCATCTATGCACAAATGTGTAAAAACTTTATTTACACAAGTGTCTTAGTTTTAGGGCTTAACAGTTTAAGTGTAATAGTTTTGAATTTAGGGGTTGATAAAATTTTGGGTTTATGGTTAAAATTTAAGGTTTATAGGTTAAAACCTAAATCCCTAACTATATAACTCTAAATCTTAAATTCTAACCAAGAACCCTAAATTTTAAACTTCTACACTAAAATTCCTAAATTCTAGACCTTAAATTAAACTCCTATACTATAAAATTAAGGTATTTGTGGAAACACTTATGGGATAATAATCCATATATTATATAGGCAATGAACTTTGATGTGGGTCTGTTGGACATGTGTTTAGATGGGGAAATTGGTAGTTAAGTTATGGTGGGTCTTCTACCTGTGTAGTTGGATGTGATTAGATGATTTATTGTATTATTTGTGTGATTTTGAAATACTATAAGTGTCTAAAGTTTGTTTTGTCAACATGCTTAATGTTTTATTCGGTAATCAGACGATTTGTCAGAAAAAAATTATTACTCAAAATCCCAGTTTAAAAAATCTAAAGTTCTCCAATTTTTCACAAAACTCTTAAAATCTTCAATTTTCACAAAACCCCTTAAATTCATATGGTTCTAATAACCCTAATCCCTCCCCCTTTCAACCACCTCTTACCCCGTCAGAAACATGACATCGTCCAGGGACGGACGCAGAATTTTATATTAGAGGTGTGAGCTTATAAAATTTTAAGGTGGGGGCAAAAATAGATTTTCAATAGGAAATACATAAAAAAATTTAAATCATATAGAATTTTCAAAATTTTAGGGGGCGACCGCCCCCTCCAACCCTCTACTAGGTCCACCCCTGACATTGTCCATCCCTCTTTATCACACCCCGTCGTCGGTGAACGCTCACTCCATTTCGATAACCCATTCCACCCATTGTCGGAGACTCGATCTTAAAAAATCAAAACTTGTCCCATCATTGGATGCTCAACATCTATTTGCACCATCGATCACCATCGATAATGTTAAATTGAATTTAGGGATTTGAAGTTAGAGATTCTATTTATGGGGTTTGTAAAAATTAGAGATTTTAAGTGTTTTTTAGAAATAAAAAAAGTTCAAATTTTTTGAATAAAAAAATAAGGTAAAATAAAGTTCATGCACGTGTCAAGTAATGTTAGGATGATGAATTTTTAACCTTAGTTGAGATTTGACCTTAAAATGATAACGAAATAAAACACTAAATACATATTTTGATAAAAAAAAACTTTACGCCTAAAAAATAGTATAGCTATTTATTTTCATAACAAAACCTTTTATTATTTTATGCATGCAAATATCTCGCGAGGTGGTTCTCTAATTATGAGTCAAACCAAAGACGAATGTAATTTTTTTTGTCGCATAAAAAATTAAAAGAATTTAAGTGTGAAGTTATATAATTTTAAACTGTAAAATATTAACATCAATGAAAAATATAAAATTAAAATTTTAAAAAATACGACCACATCTCAACATACTTTACTTGTCCTGAGTCGAACAATATCATCTTTAAGTTATCTGTGATCAAAGTTATTAACCTAATAAAAATATCTAACGAAATAATTAGATTAAACTATTTTTTAAAGTCACATCATATATGTCAAGCATTTTTCTTCTTATTATTAAAAATCTCATAATTATATTTTTAAATAAGCTGCAGATATAAATTTAAATCCTTACATATATATTATAACATATCTTCATACATATTATAATTTTAGAATGATACGTTCTCTTTCCATCAATTCTGAAGGCACGTCTATCCCACGCAATGTACTTCACAAAATAAGGTGACAGCAGAAATTACAAAACACAAAAAAAATGTTTATTATTTCTCTTTTTTTCGTACTATATTTTTTGTTTTTATTTTTTAATAAAAATCATTTTCCTCAACCCATTTTTCTCTACTATTATAATACATTTTTTCTCTGCTCTTGTGGCACGTTTTTTTTTATAATTTTTGGTATATTTTTTGTATATTTTTGCGGACGTTTTGATACTCGCATAAAGATCTCACGACTTTTGTTTTTTGGTTAGTTTGTTGGCGATCACATATGGTCAGATTCCCTCTCTGGTTAAAGATTGCTTGCCGATATAATTAGAATTGTGTAAGGAAGCAGGCTGTCATGTAGTTTAGTTTGCTCACCCCTCTTTTATTATCTCGTAAAACGACTCGTTCGACAGAAATAATGAGTTTTTATGAAGGTTATTAGGCTCTTTTAATGTTGGATAGAAATAAAGAATGTTTCAATTTTCTTATCTTTGAGTTTAATATTTTTTATTTTCTGTATGAAATTTTTAATGACTATTATCCTTATTTTTTTCCATATGCTTGATACGTTATAATTCTAATATCTCCCGTTATGTCATTATTAAAAGGGTAAACTACCCAGTGACTACCGAATTAATTGGGAATACCTATTTTGACCATCGAACTATCGAAATCGTTAATCAGACTATCAAACTTATTAAATCAACTTATTTTGACCACCGTCGTTAAAAAACTAACGGATGAGTGACGTGACAGTTAACGAAAATTTGTAAAATTACACATTTAGTCCCTATTATTACTTATTAAATCAATTTGATCATAATTTTATTTTAATTAAATAAAATTAATCAACCAATTATATGATAACACGTGTCCTATCTATTTTTAAGTTTTAATTTATTTAGTTTAATAGATTTAACCAATAAACCAGATGGTGACACGTGTCACCATCTGATTGGCCGTAAAGAATGGGAGGAAATAAAATTAGCATAAATTACGCCTGTGGGAAATTGATTCCATGCCAAACACATGGAAGGGCAACACTCAAACCACTAAGCCAACTTCGCTGGTGTGATATAAAATACTAATATTTTATTAAAGGATTATTTTGTTTGTGAAAACTAAATAGTATAAAGGGGAATTAATGGGATTCGAACTTGGGACTATTGTACAAAACTAAAATGCCAAACCAACAAATGAATATTATAGCTTAGAAAAATGTGACTACATATAATATATGAATTGAGCCAAATTTCTTTTCTTTTAAATCTAATATTTAATATTTTAATAAATATTCGATTTAATTTAAATATGAAAAAGAAAAAAATATATTTGAATATTTTAAATCAATTTTTTATATCAAATATTTTTAAATTAAATCAAATATTTAAAGTAGTTATTAAATATTCAATGTGATTTAAATACGAAAATATTAAATATCGAATATTTAAAGTAGTTATTAAATATTCGATGTGATTTAAATATGAAAATATTAAATA
The DNA here is from genome assembly GCA_019671005.1 of Hibiscus mutabilis. NCBI lineage: Eukaryota > Viridiplantae > Streptophyta > Magnoliopsida > Malvales > Malvaceae > Hibiscus > Hibiscus mutabilis. The sequence goes on from CM033725.1 coordinate 56,808,864, forward strand.
TTTTATTTTAAAAAATATTCGATTTAAAAGAAAAAATTGATTTAAAATATTCAAATATTTTTTCTTTTTCATATTTAAATTAAATCGAATATTTATTAAAATATTAAATATTCGATTTAAAAGAAAAGAAATTTGATTAAAAATATTCCAATATTTGGTGGTTTGTGTGATTTTATACGTTCCAAGTGATTTAGGTTCGAGTCACCTTTCAACCATTTTCACTTTTTTTCCTAACCTTTACTGCAGTATAAGATATGTATATACAATGGTGCATTTTATATTATTGAGAGTAGGTTGGTGCAGTGGTAAAGGTGTGTGTGGATAACACCTTTAGGTCTCAAGTTCAAATCTCCCCAAGGTTAGTTATACTCTTTAGTTTTCACCAACAAAGTAATCTTTTAATAAAATATATTAGTTTTTTATACCACATTAGTGAAGTTGGCTTAGTGGTTTGAGTGTAGGCTTTCCATGTGTTTGGCATGAGATCAATTCCTCACGGGTGCAATTGATATTAATTTTATTTCCTTCCCATTCTTGACGGCCAATCAGATGGTGACACCATCTGGTTGGTTGACTAATTTTATTTAATAATCTAAAATTAGAATCAAATTGATTTAATAAGTAAATAACAGGGACTAGATGTGTAATTTTATAAAATTTTGTAAATTGTCATGTCATCCTTCCGTTAATTTTTTAACGACGGTGGTCAAATAGGTTAATTTAATAAGTTTGGTGGTCTGATTGATAATTTTGATAGTTTAGTAGTCAAAACAAGTATCTTCAATTAATTCGATGGTCACTGGAATAGTTTACCCATATTAAAAAGATGACCTAAAAATGAGTAATGGAAAGGAAAATGGTAAAACCCTAGTTAGTTGGTATTTCAGATATTTAAATAAAAATCGAATTGGGAGTTATCGTTCTCCGTCACATTTTGTCGTTTTCTTCCACTTGTAAACAAAATAAAAACCTTAATATTTTCTTATTCCAATTTGAGATTTCTCAATCCTTGAATCTCTAAATATCAAAATTACTCGGCTGGATGTAGTAACAAGTTCTATTTATATTTTTAATAAGGGAATTTAGAATTGAACTACGAAAATGATATTGTTGGAGATAATTGTTATATATATATATATAAGTTTTAATTTTTTTTAATTAAGTTGAGTTACAATAATATTCTCAAGATAAATGTTAGAATTTAAATCCACATTAAAAGCGAAGCAAATAAACATTCATGACTATTAGGCCAATTAGTGTATTTCTATACAAGTTTTATTTTAACATATAATATGAAAGAGGATTTTAATTTAGTGCAATTATATATATGAAATTTGAATTTAAATTTTATAAAACCCTTAACAATATTATTGACGTGATATCGTATTATGTTTACTTATTGCATATATAAAAATTGTATTCATTACTAGATTTATTTGTTTTATATTTTTGTATAATTACAAGAAAATATATGTTCATTAATCGTAGTACTTTAATAACACACTGTAGGGACGATGCAACGTATGTATTGGGAGGGGCTCTTGCCCCTCATGCAAGAATTTTTTTTACCTTTGTTTCTTTATATTTTTTAAATTAAAATAATTATGAATATTCTCGGCTTTTGAAATTTATGTTTTGTCCCCTCCCCAAATTTTAGCTCCATCCTTGATACATTGTGCATACAAGCTGTTCGAACTCGGGTCACCTATAATTAACAAAATTCTTTTTTTTTTCTAATGAGATTACTTGATGGGTTCAAATTTATTTGTTATTGCGTATGAATAAAAAATATTCATTATTTTGAATTAAATAAAAATAAAAAATATTATAACTGTACCGAATCAAAATTCATGTACCATATTACATATTTAATGAAAGATTATATGTATCCTTAAAATTTATCCATAATATTTATAGCTTCTTTTATTATGCCCTTTTCTATTTTTTTAATGGTCTAAAAGTGAATAGAAGGTAGAATATATTTGTACATATTTTTAATTATTTGACGGTGCGCATACACTTTGTAAATAAAGTGATTTGTACATGTGTCTCCTAGGATGAACATTATCTGTTTTTCTATTAGGACACTTGTTGAGTTATCCTTCTCTAATTGATTAGTTAAAGATTTTTCTATTGAAATTAGAATGTTGAGTAATTTTATTTATTTTCTAATTAATCATTAACTTTTACTAATGAAAACTTTTAGTGTTTTTATTATTCTTAAAGTTGTCATATTTACCGACAAGTATTAGGTGCATTGGTAAGGTACAATGCACTCTCAAAGAGGAGACGAATTCAAATTTTGAAGACGATATTTTTAAAAGGGGCAACATGAACAGTAAAACGAACATGCATGTTACCCAAAAAGTTGTCATATCTAATTGGTAATCTTATGGTAATTTTTTTATATATTTTAGTATATAATATAATTTTGATAAATAACCAATTATCCAACAAAGTATTGCAATAACGATATTATACAATTATTATTAAATGGCTTAATTCTTTTTTTTTTGATTTTAGGTTCTTAAAGTATTTTTTTTTACTAAAAATAGGTGTCTAAAATTTATATCGTTTTAATTTTAGGTGTCCGATAGTTAACTACCATTAAAAGAAATTCGTTAACCAACTAATGCTAGATACGTGGCATAATCATTTTATTTATTTTTTAAAAATTAAAAAATTAAAACATATTTTACACAAATTTTAAATTTTCAAAAAATCCCAAAATTCTCAAATTTTTACAAAACAATCCCTAAAAATTTCCAAACATGAACCCTCAAATCGCCACCTCTTCTGCCGCCCATGAGCACACTTCTTCGGTCGTCGGACCTACTGATCATTTTCCTCAACACGACGTCGCCGAAAACGACGAACAATGTGCCAGCCGAACTTCGAACGTCGAACGCGAAATCGACGTTCGTTTGACACGCCATTCGTCATTTTCGATGATGTCGTATTGGAAGAAATGATCGGCTACATCCGGCGACCGAAAGGGTATGCTTAGGGGAGGTGATTTGAGGGTTCAGATTTGGAAATTTTTAGAGATTTAAGGGTTGTTTTGTAAAGATTGAGAATTTTGGGATTTTTTAAAATATTAAAAAATCAAATAAACATGTCACGTGTCAAACATTGATTGGTTAACAGATTTTTTAACAATAGTTAATTATCAGATACCTAAAATTATAACAATATAAATTTTAAACACTTTTTTAACAAAAATACTTTAGGCACTTATTTTTCATTTAAGCCTTATTAAATTTCAATAAAATATTTACCGTATTTGTTATGAACAATAAACAATGTTATTGAAATCTTATAATTTTGCTACTAGTCCCTATACTTTAGTTAATTTTAAAATTGCACTTCAATCATTAATAGTGCCTTTTTTTTTTCATCAAAGGAAACCATGTTAGTCGCTTTGATGGAAATCTAAACACCTTTAAACGATTGGAATAAGATTTTCAAATCAAAATAATACAATGGTTAAATGTTAACACATTAAATTATAAGAATATCGCCAAACGTTTGGATCAATTGGCACAAAGTTATTTTAGTTTAACTAAAATTTTGAGTTTGAGTCTTTGAAAATACAAGAGCATTAAATATTTGATGGCAAAATTTTGTTGTATTTGTGGTCTTGCTTCACTATGTGAACCTAAACCAAATAAATCTAATCAATTGCATCACATCTCTAAATTATTATTTTCATTCTAATTTGGTCCTCAAACTTTTGAACATTTTAATTTTATCATCAAACTATGACCTCTCTTCCTAACGTTTCAATTTCATCCCCAAACTATGACATTCATCCTAAATTGGTCCTCAAACTTTTAAATGTTTTAATTTCATCCTCAAATTATCAATACATGATAGTCATATTCCATGTTAATAAAACTATTATAAAAATTGTTAATTGTCATGTAACACTATGTGTATTGCGTAATAATATAATGTGACATAAACGATAATTTGAAGATGAAATTGGGGCGTTCAAAAGTTTGAAGACTAATTTAGAATGAGGATCGTTGTTTGGGGATGAAACTGGAACATTCAAAAGTTTGGATACTAATTTAGATAGAAGTCATACATTGAGAATGAAATTGAAACAATCAGAAGTTTAAGGATCGATTTAAATTAGGAGTCATAGTTTGAAGATGTGTGATGCAATTAACACAATAAATTTTATAAATGACTCACACATGATAAACTTAAATCAAAATAAGTTTCGAAAAAACTCACACACGACTTACACACAATAAAATATGACTGGAGTAAATCTAGAAAAATTCACACATAACTTACGCACGCTACACAAGATTTACATACTCTTATCCATAGTTTACACAAGATCTAAACAATACACGGTAATTACTGAAAAAACAATTAACAAAATTCATTTCTCAATTATGTAAACCAAAAAACAGGGACAATTTTGTCATAGCATATATGTCTTCCTCTCTCTCCCTTTGGTTCCCTAGTCCCCACCGGCACAGCTTCTTGCCAATATTATACATATACACTACAGATTGGATATATACATATACACACATTCTCTCACTCTCACACTCACACTCACACTCACACTCACACTCACACTCACACTCACACTCTAAAGTTTCAACCTTTTTCCAGCTTCAATGGACAGCAAGACCCATACGGATCCCGAGAAACCAAATGAAGCAGAAACCACCGAGAACGATGACAGGAGTCCGGTGGAGGAGGTGGCGCTGGTGGTGCCGGAAACCGATGACCCTTCTCTCCCGGTCATGACTTTCCGTGCTTGGTTCCTCGGTTTGACATCCTGCGTGGTCCTAATCTTCCTCAACACTTTCTTCACCTACCGTACGCAGCCGCTCACCATCTCCGCAATCCTCATGCAAATCTCCGTATTACCCATTGGCAAGTTCATGGCCAGGACTCTGCCGACCACCGAGTACAGCCTTCTCGGGCGGCGGTTCAGCTTGAACCCCGGGCCGTTTAACATCAAGGAGCATGTTATCATCACCATCTTCGCCAACTGTGGGGTGTCTTTCGGTGGAGGTGATGCTTATTCCATTGGTGCCATTACTGTCATGAAGGCTTATTATAAACAGAGCTTGAATTTCCTCTGTGGCGTCCTTATTGTCTTGACTACTCAGGTAATTTTTTAACACTTGTTTCTGCTACTACTTTTATTGTTTATTTGTTGTTGAAACCTGGGTTTTCTCACTTTCTTTTTAAGTTATTTTGAAATTAATTTCGTTTGCTGAATCTTTGACTGTTTTGACAGTCATAGTAAGGTCATCTGGAACATTGTCAAAGGCCAATGACAGTGACCAAAATGTCAAAAAAAAATTTGTTTGGCCATCAAAACAGAAAAGCTTGGGTGACTAAGTAGGTAGTTTACCCTTAAAATTAGTGTTGATACTGTTGTTTATATGCAGATTTTGGGGTATGGATGGGCTGGAATGCTAAGGAGGTACCTGGTGGATCCTGCAGAAATGTGGTGGCCATCAAACTTGGCTCAGGTTTCTCTGTTTAGGTCAGTTTTTTCACCCCCATCACCCTTTCTTTTCTGTGAATTGGTCCCCCGGAATTTTTCTTGGAAGGGACAAAGAAAAACGTTGGACCTTTTAGAATCTTGAACACCTTTTGGTTCAAAGGGTCCCATTAGAAAAAGGCTTGATCATTTCAATTGCTTGTGTGTTATGCTTGGAAGATTTAACTTCATATGTCTGGAATGTG